>PVJX010021282.1:0-32109 GCA_004027295.1 Dolichotis patagonum
TAAGGTACTCAACGGATGTCCACACCGTGCTCTTGGACTTCATAGCCCCACAAAATTTATAAAGAATATCTCTATTCTTTATAAATTGCCCAATCCATGCTACTTTTGTGATAGCAACAAAAATTGATTAAGACACATTAATTACTCTTTTACCTCATTTCTCAACTCAGCTGGTTCAGGGAATGGAAAAGAAAAGTTATACCCCGGGTTTTCTTAAAGTTCAAGAGTAGGAGACATAGTAGTAGGAGGAATACAGAATCCTAACTCTGACACTATGGCTCTGAGACTTCAGGAAAAGAACTGAAATTCTCTGCGCTTACTTCCAAATCTAAAAAAGAGGTAAGATTACACCCTCTACAACTTTCTCTCTATGTTAGTAGGATAATTACATGAGATAATTCTGCACAAGTGCCAGAATATAATATTCAAATAATATTTAAATACAGGAAGGATAGCTTTTAGTTCCAAATGTACTACAGAATTTATACATGAAATTTTGCAAAGACAACTCTGGAAAAAGACAAACTGGTATTCGTACTATAACAATAATTATTATGAATATTATTTTACTACAGGGCTTGGGATTTAGCTCAGTGGCATAAGTGTCTGCTTGGCAAGTGTGAGATCCAGAATTCGATCCCTACCCCCCCAAAAAAAGATGGAAAAAAAAACTTCATATGTCTCTTCCAGTAAACAGTGGTTTATCTAAGAGGCTCATTCTGCAGGAAAAGAGAGGGAAGAAAAAGAGTAGTTTGCTGCTCATTAATTCAAGTTTTTCTATTCCAACTGTTTAACAACTGGCCTATTCTTTAGCCTTGAATATTTATAGAGAATTTGAGAACTAGAAATGCATTTATAATGAATAGATTCCTTTATTAGGGAAAGAAAAATGTCTTGCATAAAGCTAGTGTGATAAAAAAAAATAAATACCTTTCCACACAGGCTCAGGGATTACATTCTGTTAGAAATAATGAAGAATCATACAAATTTTTTGTTTCCATATACTTCTCAGTTAAGACAAAATGCCAGCTCTCAGAAACATAGCTACACAGCTTGTAAAGTTTGGTTGGCTTTCCCTTTGATGGACCGTCAAAGAAGGGCAGCAGCAAGGCCTGTGGCTGAATTTTATAAAACAGTAAGCAAATTTTGAAGCATTAAAACATGCTTCAAAAAAAATATAATAGCAGATGGATTAAATCCCACATGATTCTTGGTAGATTCAGGAAGATGATAAATATTTCTTTCTGTGTACAAAGAAATAAAAAAAAAAAAACAGCCCCTGCAGGGGATATTCTCCCTCAGGAACTCCAGGTTAACAGAGCTAAGACCTCAATCAATGAACCTGAGAATTGCCAGCATGGAAACTTCTGTGTTACTGTTGCTAAGAGTTCCTGGTGGGTACTAAGCAGAGACGTACCAAGGAAAGAATACTTATCATTGTCCTCATTTTAATAAAAGGTATTATATACCCGGTGTTTAAATATCAATTTCCTCATCACTTGTCCTACTTAGAATGTTCTTAGGGGCAAGGTCCTTTTTATATTGCAAGGCTTTGACTCACAGCAAATAAAATACAAGCAACATCCACATGGGGTAGCAGTTTAAAATGTAATTAAACTCTGTGTATTTAAAAAGAAAAACAAATATTTCATGTATCCAATTTTAAAATTGAAAAGGATACAATTATAGGATGTATGTCAATAAAAAAAAAGTTGTTTTCCGAAGGAGGCCTGTGAAATTAAAAACTAAAAATGAATAGCTATTTTCATATTAGTGTTATATAAAGGTCAGATAGGGCAAGAAAGAACGAATCAAATAGGAGAATGAGGAAAAGACAGGCAAGATGAAGCATAGGAAGTAGAAGAAACAGTAGGTAGAAAGAGAAGAAAAAGTAAATTGGAGGAAGGATGGGAGAAGCCATTACACAAAAAAAACAGCTGGTGTGGAATGTCATCAAAGAAAAGATGGAAAGCAAAACACAAAAAAAAGGAGCAAGAAGAAATAGAAGACAAAAGAACAAAGACAGGTGTTAATGAGAGCTAGACTTTCAGAAGACTAAATATGTTGGTGAACGCTTTTGTTGACATTACTGTTCCTTTTAGCTTTAGAGCATTAATTGCTATGATTGCTGTCTTTGGAAATGTCACTTAGCTGTTTAAGAAAACTTGTCATTGGCGATTTTAGAGTTGCTTATTTCTCATATAATTAAGTGTTTTCTCAGGCAGTGGTAGATAATCCAAACTAAAATACCTAGAATACAAAAAAATGTGAATCTTGAAGGATGCTTCCTGGAAGAACAGATGAGAGAAACACAAATATTTCTGGAGGAATGAGGAAATAGTGGCAATGGTGGCAACACTTGCTGTCATCAACAACTTGATACTGGGCTCTCTGTACACACTAATCTGACTTCGATTATCACTTCCACCTCAGAGAGCTCCCAGTATGCTCCCTTAAGTAAATCATTAGCTTTACTTTTTATCACTGTTGTTGAAATAAATATGAAAAGCAAAATGTGTCTCCTATGCTTCAACATTGCCATTATTAATTACAACAATCCTATTTTCCCAAAGCCCCAGTCCAGTGTCATATGAGAGTCATAGCTGATATCTTCCTCTCTTGCTTTCATCCTTCCAACCTGGATAATTCTTTCTGTGAATGTTAGAGGGATGAAGATGCTGGGAACCTAGCATTTCACCATCTATTGCCAGTAAAGAAGATCTGCTATGATCCTGTGCCCAGCCTATCCAGGTCTATAAGAAAATGACAGGACCTTGGCCTTTAAGTGGCCTAGTTCAGCATTATTATCTAAACCCCTGGAACTAACTTGACCTCAGAACCTAGTACAATACTAGGAAGAGAAGGAAAAGGAGAGAAAGAGGAGAAAGAAGAAGAGGAGGAGTAGGAAGAGAACAAGAGGGAGAGGGAGAAGGAAGAAAAGAGAAAAATGAGGATAAGAAGAAGGAGAGAATGGGAAGGAAGAGAAAGAAAAGCAGGGAAAGAGGAAGAGGAGAAAGGGGAATGGGAAGAGAAGGTAGAAGTCACCAGACCTACTAACTGCACCAAATACTCACCTTCTCACTTAGCAGTTTTATGACAGCAAAAGGATATAGCATAAAGTGACCACTAGAAAGAAGCTTCACTATCGTTTCACTTTTGTGGAGAAATTTATGCAGAAAAGAATAAAAATCTAGTAAGGTTTCCTTAGCAACTCAGGGATAATCCCAAGCCTACCATTTTTAATTCCATTACAGCCATTATTAAACTTTACACACATTAACTTACCAAATATCCATAAAAATTGTAAACTCATTAAACTGTGAAGTGATAAGGAAATATCATCTAATTTTTTAATTGAAAAAAGTAAATGTTAAGCCATTCTGATAATCTGATAAAATAGTATAGATGGCATAAATGCAAAATGTGTGGAGGGCCACCATGCTGCCCTCCCCCGACCCAAATAGGATTGTGCTTACTTGTGAGCAGTGTAGGCTGTACAGGGGTGACTTCCATAAACTGGCTTTAGGTTTGAATAGTGAGTCTGGCCAAGGCTGTGTATATGTCTTCATGGAAGCAAGTGAGTGGCATGTTGGGCTAGCATTGCTCCCCACCAATGACCATAGTTGAGCCCAGATAAGCAGATAATGAGACTGTGGGAATGAGATATGAGTTAATATCTCTCCAGAGAAAACTACTTTCATATTAGTTTTATATAAAGGTCAGAGAGGGCAAGAAAGGATGAATCAAATAGGAGAATGAGGGAAAAGACAGGCAAGATGAAGCATAGGAAGTAGAAGAAAGAGTAGGTAGAAAGAGAAGAAAAAGTAAATTGGAGAAGGGATGGGAGAAGCCATTACACAAAAAGAACAGCTGATGTGGAATGTCAGCAAAGAAAAGATGGAAAGAAAAAGACAAAAGATTTCAAAACAAGTTACCCACTAGCCATAACCTGAATCTGGCTATTCTGTTCCTTTTGCAAGAATGCTTTGTTCCTTCTTTCACAAGCCTTGCCTGACTATCCACTATTCTAGCATATCTAGTCATAATCTCCTCACCATTTTCCTCAATGTAAACGTGATCAATAAATACCAAGGTTCTGCCTGCCTCGTGGTGTTTTGTTCCCTGTGAACAGCTGACCATCCCAGACCCCCACTGCATCACCATTTTGTCTCTTGGTCATTCTTTTCACACTGTGCTATAACACCTTGAAAGAGACTGGGGTTCACTGGAGTCCCTGATATAAAGGATAATGCACAGCCTTAATACTAACACTATTTCCAAATAGAAAAACATTAAGAAAGCTTATCTTTTATTTAATAAATGTTCAACACTTTAAAATTAATTATTTCATGGGTTTCAGATAGCCTAATAGATTGTGATTTCTTAGTAGATTATAAATACAAGCATCTTAGAAGTTTAAATTTTTAAAAGACCTTCTGAGGATATATGAAGAATAAGATTATCTCTTGGTTATAAGAACTAAAGATCACTGTTCATCTTCCCATTAATGTCATGCACCAGAATTTATTTTGTTTGCAAGGACTTGATCCAAATAATGTCATTTTAAAAACTGTTTAGGATTTTTTTAAAAATCCAAACAATCAACCCATATATTTCCTATAAGGATTTACAAAGAAACCCAATGTATACTTTTGGTGTTATATGTGATACATGAAAATAAACATATTGATCAGTTATGAAAAGAAATTCAACATACTTGTGCCTGTCAAATGAAAAACGTGTGTTATGACTAGTAAATGCTCCTGCTTAATTTTCATTTAAAGTATCTATTTTATGTTTTAAAAAGTCATTACCTATGTATAAGTTATCATGTATTATGATGTGAGTCCTGTACATGTACATGTTCAAGTAGATAGTTTTGTTCTAATCAGATGTGGTAAGATATACAGACACAGAAATGATTGTCATGAAGGAAGAATTTTCTACTCACTGACCCTGAAAATAGGGAGCACATACAAGGCTATATGGGGAAGGACCAAGGCCAGTCAGTTGGCAGAAGTAGCAAGGGCATTATTGGGATTCTCAAGGGAAGGAATGGGTGAGACAGGGACAGTACACTGTGGAAGTTTAAGATTGGCTAATTGAATAATTTAGCTGGCCTCTGAGGGACAAGAGTAGTCCCTAGTGGTTAGTAACCAGTCCCTCAATAATTTAGGGCAAGAGTAATACTGGTTGGGCATGCAAACACTTGACAGAGGACTGGTTGGGGGTGTGGGTTCTGAGTTTGGGAGTATATATATCAAAGGCATCCTCAAAGGGAAATTCTTTGCTATCTCTGCCTTGGGAGAGATACTCTCTCCAGAATATCCTAATGTCAAAACATCAAGAATACAAGAAAACAGGGAGAATAGTCAACAGAAGTACTACCACATTTTAGATAAAAAATTCCTTTGCATGTATAAGGTCCTTTCCACAGTCAACTCCCATAAACCATGGAATGTGCATTTTAAATCATTAATAGTGACTCTTGTATTTCTTATTTTATCCTTTTTAAAATGCATTTCTATTATCTCAGGAGAATATAATGACTAGATTTGATGTTCTGATCCTTACAAAACACTATAGGATAGACATATCCCAACATATTATCACTTTTCTAGCTGAAAAAAAATGAAAGCAAAACAGAACAAAAATCAAGATTCCCAATTCAAAATCTAGAGTATGCTCTACTACATTGTGATTTATTTTACAGCAACATGATTAGTAAGGAGTTCAATGTTCAAACAAATTAATTTAATTAGGTTGTGCAGGAAAAAGGTTTCATACACTGAACCAAAGTTATCTCTGCCTCCTAGGTGTATTTGGCCTAGACTATTACCTCTGGAGTTTCTTTGGAGATATAGAGTATCAAAAATAAATAGCATTAGCTGGGAATAGTGGCACAAGCCTGTAATCCCAACAACCCAGAGGCTGAGGCAAGAGGATCAATGTGAGTTCAAGGCCAGCATATACTAAGCAGTGAGTTCAAGACCAACCTGAACTTTCTTGAACTTTCAGTGAGATCCTGTCTCAAAAAATAAAAAATAAATAACATTGCCTGATTCAGGCAGGTGGATCGTGTGTTTGAGGTAAGCCTTGGCTACATAGTAAGTTGAAGGCCAGCCTGAACTAGAGAGCAAGACCTTGTTTCAAAAACAAAACAAAACAATATAAAACAGAAAAAAAGAATAAATAGAATTACTTTGAAAGAATGAGGAAAATATTATTATCACATTTCTGAACTGGTTTTGATTGGTGTAGACTGCCATGCTCCAAATACTGATGCAATTCAAACAAGCCTATTCCTACTTGACATGGTCTCCACACACACAAATTACTAGAGAATTAGTAATAAACACAACTGTGCTGGATAGTTCTCATTTTGCTGTGCTAATGCACTTACCAACTTTTGTGCCTTATTCTGTGCCAGGAAGCTAACACCTGGAAGTGGCATTGAGAAGAGGTAGAGGTAATGTCTCCTTGGCAGCTCCCTCTCTTCCAGGTCCTAGCCAGGTCACAGTTTACCTGTAGCTGAGTTCCTCTCCCCAGGCCATACCTCAGTAGACAGACCCTCTCCTACAGATGCTGTATGCTCTCTCTTTCTCTCTCTCTCTCTCTCTCTCCCTCCCCTTTCTGGTAGTTACATCTTCCTCTTCAAATCTAGGGGTGGCAGTTCAAGAGGAGGAGATGTACCAACCAATAAATTGATGTACCATCAATTTATTGATGATAACCATAACAAGAGAGAATGGTAGCTTTCCCCTGGTGATGACCCCTCGATAGCTAATAACTATGACTTGAAAAGAATATATTATAAACAAAACCATCTTAGAAGTTTGAATTTTTATAAGATTTTTTTGAGAATATATGAAGCATGAAATTTGTGATCAATAAATTTGAAAGTGCAATGTTCCTGAAAAATAATTATAAATTTTGTCAATACAATCTCCCACTTCGAGGATTTGCACGGAAAAAAATAACATTTTCCAGGGCTTATGCTATAAAGCATGTTTTATCTTTAAGAAAATATACTCTCTGAATGAGCTAATCATGAAGAGCTACAAAATTCAAGTAATCAGATCAATCATCTCCATCTTATATTCTTCTTAGAACTTCGCAGAAGGAAGGGTGTTAGTAGTTATTCGTATTTGTTAGGGTCAGTCTGCTCTCTATAACATTGAATGAGATTAAAGAAAAAAATAAACAACCTCTCTCCAAAACATGCAAAAAATTATGGATACAGGACTTGATTAACACAGACAAGCAGTTCAGATAGTTTCCGGTTTCATGGGCTTCATAAGCCTTATCTAAAAAAAAAAAAAAACTTCACAATGAGGACTTAAGAATTAAAATATGTATTTTGGAGAATGAATGTCCTAATTTGTCTTTCTATATTGTCTGAGTAGGCTGAATTTTCTGCTTTAGAGGCATATAAACTGACCAAAGTAGCTATCAGGGATAATTAGTCAAATATAAGACCATGCATGAAGTGTGATCAAAGAATATGGTGAATGTTTAAACTTTTAAAATTTATTACAGGAAAAGATACATCGCCATCAGTCCTCCTCAAGATACTCGCCTTTGCTTCAAACATACTTATTCTTCCACTTTCTGAAGCAGTTATGGAAGTCCTCCTTATTATAATTCTTTAGTTGTGCTGTTGTAGTTGCCTTGTTTTCCCTACTCCATTCAAAAACGTTTATCTTTCATGATCATTTTGACTTTAGGGGAGAGGTAGAAGTCACTCAGTGTCAGAGATCCAGTGACAGGTGAATGACATCACACTGCAATATTTTTAGAAGACTGGTTTTTCTATTGGATGCTACTTTTACTGATCACATCTCATAAAGATACTCATTAAGGAGGACTTCCAGAACTGCTTCAAATAGTGGCAAGAACAACAGGATAAGTGTGTTTGAACAGAGGGTTATTTTAGGGGGATTAGTAATGATGTATGTTCTAAAGTAATATATTGTTTTATTTGAGCATTCACTGTATATTTTCATCATCCTCATATTAAGTCATACATAGGATCTACTGCAGCATAAGTGAAGTGCAGAAGTCATGATTTAGATCTCAAAAAGTTTAAGTTTAAAGGATCATTTAAGACAAATATTCAAATGGTTATACTTCTTAAAAAAGCAGAACAGGTACTTTAAAGTATCACAGAACTTCAAAGGAAAGCAAAATGATGTCCAGTTTAAGTGGGACAGGGTAGGAATTAGCAACAGTTCCTTGCAGATGAAACTTTAAAAGATAAGAAGGTTTAGACAGTCAGAGAAAAGGAGAAAGCAAAGGGATAGGCATGAATGTGCATTCAGTAATTAGTGGTACAGAGAGCCATCCCCAGGAGTGGCTGGCTATGAGGTTTGCAGGACGCGGACCTCAATTTGAATCTCAGATCCTTCCATCACCTCCTCAGTCGCTTTGAGAAAATTAATTAATTCCTGCCAAACTCAGTCTCCTCTTCTACAAAATAAGGACTGTTGAGAGGATCAAATGAAAATGCTTGCTAATGAACTAATGCCTGGATCACAGTTAGTATTCCAAGAAATGATGTTACTGTTCATCAAGACCAGAGCTTCCCTTTTCCTATTACATTTTTTAAAATGTAATTTATTCACTCAGAATGTAATTTATTCACTCAGAATGTAATTGTTTCACTCAGGTGAAAAAGATTTCTTGTCCTAAATTGTCCTAAATTTGCACTAGCCTAACAATATATTTTTGATAGGAATCACAATTTACCATTTAATATGTGAAACCACTGTTTAGTTGAAACCAAACAATTAACAAGAAATCCTTGAGCCAGGGATATAGCTTAGTGGCATAGCACCTGCCCGGCAAGTTGAGGTATGAGTTTGATCCCTGGTACCAAAAAAATTAAAATTAAAATTAAAATTAAATTAAAATAAAAAATTAAAAAAATTAAAGTCTTAGAATTATAGAAAATACTTTTTTTTTGGTACCGGGGATCAAACTCATGACCACGTGCTTGCCAGGCAGACACTTATGCCGCTGAATTAAATCCCCGGTTAAAAATTTCAGGAAATTTTCTCTATTTTAATTCTAAAAATAAATAAATTTAGCCTTAATTTCTATAAATGACCACTAACCAAAGTTTCTCCTAAAATATTAGAAACCAAACTCACTCTCTTATGATTAAATTGTCTTTTTTATTATTCAAATTCCACTAACTAAAAGAATGTGGTTACATTGCAGATATTACCCTTAAAATAAGTGATAAAAGTATCACCTCAAGGATTTTGTTTACTTTCCTACAAAAAAACTCAAAGTTGTTTCAGAGGAAAACTTCATATGCTTCCTCCACACTATATTAAACATGAAATGATAGTGTCCAAATTAAGCCTGCCTTGTAAATAAACAGGTAACCCAAACCTCATAAACCAAAATATATTGGTCCGATTAGTTAACATTTAGTTTATGGGCTAAGGAAAAATTAAGTTAACCTTACATTACCTTTCCCGGATTTTGGAGAAACTGTACTTTTCTGTAATCTAGCCTCATTTACAAAGCGGCAAATGCAATTCGTCATTGTTTTTAATCATGAGTAACTGTCTGTCAGGAGAGAGGCTGAAATAGCAAATGTTTCTTGTTGCAACCACAAAATCAATTCTGGCTCTGGACTAGTGAACTTGTTCATATGATTCAGGGAATTTTTTTTAACATTGTGTGCAAAGCTGATATAAGATTTCAAGAAACTTCTTTGTAAACTAGGTTTGAAGTAGGGTCAACATCTACCTGTTAAGCAGATCTCTGCAACTGAATCACAGGATTATGGAACACATCCATCAGCACTACCCCATTTGGGATGGAAATACTTTTATTGTATTGTCAATATACCTAAAAGCAATTCCTTCAGATGCCAACACCTTTAATGTATTTACTTCAATGGTGATTATTCTAAAATGATATTAAAATGAAATTCAGTGAAAAGGAATTATTAAAACTACTATAGTATTAGTTAATGTATAATAAATATGAATATAGCACGATAGCAAAATGTACCCTTAAATAAAACTTAATGTATAATTTTTCTTTAGTTTTCCATCTCTTCTCAGGAACAAGTGATCAGTTCCTCATTCTTATATCATGAGAAGACACAGTAGGGCTTGCATGGGCAAAGATCATCCAAAAGATCATCAAAAGTAGTCCCAGGAAAAGGATGCAAATTGCAGAGTTACAAAAGCCTATTCAGGCATTAAAAATGACATATAATTTAATTAGAATGAAGCTGAGGTCAAGGGGAGGGCTGCAGTAGACACTGGGCTAAAGTTAAACAAATCTACCCTATACTTAATAAGACATAATCTGGACCAGGGCCAGCTTCATGAACATGTCACCAGTGCAGCTGGTGGGAGATGGGGTTACCTGAAGAATAATGTAGGCTTGTGTGATATTCTTAAAATTCTGTGTTTGAATTTGTGTTTTGAAGGTTAAGTTCAATGGAACAATGGAGTGTGAGGCTACAGCCTAAATCCTTGACTGACATTCAATGTCCCCTTCTATTCTCTGTCCAGGACTGGTTCTTGAGCATCTGATCATTTTCCCTTAGGGGTCTAGGCCCCACACAGCCTCCCCCTTCACTCTTCCTGTGAGATCAGGACAGCAACCAATCACATCTGTTAGAGGGGGCATACCCATGTCTGCCATTGCATTTTGTTCCTGTATGGGGTCCAAGTGGGGTGATGGGGAGTCAAGGATATGCTCAACACCATCTGGCTGGTGCATGATTGTGATCATCTCCACTCAAACACAGGCAGAACCAGGGCACATTCAACTCATGACAGGGCCTTCCACCACTCAAATGAAGACACCAAAAATTTCCCAATTGTAATTGCTTGGTATTTCCAGTCTGGACGTTGCCATTGTTTAGAAAGCAAATTTTCAAAAGGGTAGACTGATTTCTTTACAGCCAGCTGGAGCCTCCTTTCTCGTTTCACAATAGGATCTATTAATTACATTGTTGGACCTACTTAGAATTCTTTTCCCTTAACCCAGCTCCATTGCCTTTTTTGATAAAGGCATTATCTTCTCCATATCTCCCTGGCATAGAAACTCTGAGTCATTTTGATTTTGCTCCTTTCTAGCCTAAACCCACACCTGCAGGACACTGTCCATCTGTCACCTGATGCCCATCCCCAATACTGCTACTTTAGTGCAATTGTTCATTATGACATCATATAAGACTTCAGTTATTTTTGCAGCTCTTCTCTGTTCAATCCACCCAGCAATCATCACCAAATTACCCAAAACACCACTTTGATCTTGCAAAGATCAAGGACTTTAAAGACTCCTGTGGCCTATGGTTAGCAAACTCTTCAGACAAGTGGTCAAGGTCTTTCCTTTTGTGTACTGCTGCTTTAATTTATACATCAAATTAAAGCACTCACTGTCTCCTCTACATATCTTATACTTGTTCATCACTTTGTCTCTACTAAAACCGTTTTAACAGCATCTGGTTCACTTTCCCTCACTGCACAGCCATCTCAAATTGGGAATTTTAACTCTTCTTACAGCTTGAATAGTACCTCTTCTATGAAGTCTTCTATCATAAGCAAAGTCACATAATAAATCCACGGTTCTCCAAGAGAAATACCATTTAGCTTTGCCATTTAAATACAGATTGATATTAGCTGTCTATGCAGAGCACATTGCCCTTGACTGTAAGCACTGGGAGGACAAGAAGCATGCCTTTCCACCTCTGTACACCCAAAAGCTCCCCACTGGGGGCATTGGGTATAACAGGCTCTCAGTGCGCCTCTGCTGTGTCTGATGAACAAATGAATCTGTTGTATAAACAAACAGATCAGATCCTCTGAAAGCACACCTGGAACTCTGTTGCGTCATAACTTTCTTCCTTTCCATTCACATAACAAAACATTCTGTTGCTTTTCAGACACAACCCATCAAACACCTGCATCATCATTATCAACACTAACACAAATTCAACTCACACTTTTTATTAATGTTTAAAGTATTATATTCTGAACGTTTAGAATATTTTCAAAGAGAACACCTGTTACTTGAGTGCTCTTATTTTCAACCACTTGAGGGCAATTTATTCATTACTATATTAAAGTGAGCTTTTTAATAACTTATAACTCAGGGAGGAAAATGCAAATTATAGCCACTATCATCATACTGCATACCTAAAATTAATTTGTTTTCCACTTGCAATTCTTTATTAAATCTCCTAATTTCAAGTCTCTTTTAGGACTAATTAAGTAAAGTAATACAAAATAATGAAATAAACAGAGGGGAGTTTTTGCTGCCAAAGTTTTATTCAACTTCAGTACTTCATTAAATATGCTACCCTTGGCTGAGAATGCATGTGTACTATCACAATTTCATAAGTGTCTGCAATGCCTTTTTTCTCATGTTATGAATGTTTTGTTCCTTCTTTCACAAGCCTTGCTTCTCTATCCACTTGTCTAGCACATGTCATAACCCATCATTTTCCTCAATGTAAATATGATCAATAAATATCAAGAACAAGATCATTAATCTATCAAATAACTAAAATTTTAAAAACTATGTGTGATGAAAATTTCTTCTCCTGAAATAAAAAAGGTACAAAAACTGAATCAAAGCAGGAACATCTCGAGGCCAGACTGGGCTACAAAGTGAGTTCAAGGTCAGTGTGAGCTACATAATGAGACCCCATCTGAGAAAAAAAACCTAAAAGAACATCTTAGTTTACAAGAAGCTATGTAATTTTTACATTAAAATGTTTTATATATATATATATATATATATATATATATATATATATGAATGATATGAATGAAACTCCATTATAATAAAAACATGCAATTGGAAGGTTGTTGGATTCCACTATGAGAAATCTTTAAGAGCAGGAAGTTGAAAGGACAGGGGGAAAGCTAGAACTGGAGAACGATATAACATTGACACAACTCTAGAAGGTTTATGTTGCATGAATTACTAAAAGAAAGAAAGCACAGAACTTTTGATAGACTATGTAGGATATGGTTGAGAGTTAATAGCTACATTTAGTAAAATCATAAGTACAGAGCAGAAGATTACCTATTTTGATATTCCTAACAGTGAAGTTGGTTGTAAAATAGTTAAGAGCAGAGCATGGCTCAGGGAAAGATTAGGCTGGTCAGAATGTACTGAGTTCCCATCAATCCCAGATAAGGAGAAAAACAACTTCAAATGAAATAAAGAGAAAAATAATATCAAACTAGATATAACCATCAACATAGATTGCTACCATTTCTTGAATAATTGCACCATGCCAGGTATTGTTTTAGGAGCTTCGATTTAGTATTTTATTTTATTTTATTTTCTCAATAAGCCTTGCCAAGTAGGTGTTATTATTTTCATTTTGTTTATGGGAAAATTGAGACTTTGGGAGATAAACAATTTTCCCTAGGTCACAACAATGGTGACAATAGTGTAGTAAAATAAAGAAAAGTGCAGTTTTATTGAAGAACAGTACCATAAATTAAGAAAACACCACCAAATTAAAACTGTACAAATACACCATAAAAGCAAAGTGAGTCAAGATCTTAAACCCTAAATTCCTCTTCTTGCCTTTCTTCAGCCCTCCAACAACCAGGTCTTACTTATGACTACCATACTACACTTTTTCCCAATGTCAAAGTCCAAATATTAAACAGCAAGTTTGCTTTATACTCCGTCTGCATAGTAAGGGCAGAGCTCACACAAAGCAGCAGCTGCTGGAAAGCTGATTTTCATTGCCTGTGGTAACACCCACAGCCACAATGCTAGGCAGCAGGAAGACAAGTTAACTGCTGAAGAGATCAAGAACTCTGCTCTTGAAGAAAGGGCAGTATATTAACAGCATTAAATAAAAGTAATAACAGCATTAAATAAAAGTGGGGGTAAGAGAAGACAATTAGAAACAAAAACTAGAAATAAAAGAAAAATTAATTGGAAATGTCCTAGAAAAGCAAACACAATAAAGAGGAAAGACTGCACCTCCAAGCTTTAATAAGTATTGTCCAACTAGAAATGGATACTTTTTAGTCCAACCACACAATAAGGATAAGAAAATACTGTAATAGGACAAAAACACATTACTAATATTTTACAGAATCTTCAACATATCAATTAGTAACTCATTCTATTTCTTCTGATGGCTTTCATAAGACCATAGAGAAATAGACACTTGTTGAATATCATTAATTGGTTACCAGACCTAAACCCAAACGTCTTCAAGAAGGACAAAGAATAATGCACCTACTGTATAACAAAAGGCCAACAAAAATAATATTTTGATAGGCATCCCTTAGTATTTAAAGGGGTAAGTTGACAGATAACTTGCAAAGATGACATTTTTTACTACAGAGTCAGTTTCCTATGTAAAATTGTAAACTTTCAGACAAAATAGAGAAATTTTCACATTCAGTGTCCCTGTAGACCACTTTTGCTATTCTAAACTCTTACTCTTACAAGGCAAATACCTCCCTAAAACTACTGGAAGCAGTAGTCTTTACTCACTACAAAACATTGATAATCAAGGATAAGAACTTTTAAAATCTTACAAACTCTGAAGAAGTCTCATAGAAAGTGACATTCATCATGTGTAATAAATAATACTAAAGAAATTAAAATTGACTGGCTTTCAGATCCAGCATCTGATAAGTAGTTCAAATCACTGTGAAAATGAAATGTTAGGACTAGACAACTGCTTGTTGGTTTTTCTTTTCCATATCAAATGAGCATGTTTACCCTTCTGATTGCCTGTGGAGCTGCTAAAAGTTGATCAATATTTTTGATCAACTAAAACTAAAACTCTTCTTGCTGAGTCCTGTTAAAAACTGGTTATAGAGAATGTTGTTTAAAAACCTAGGATAACCAGCCCTTCCGTTTGTTCCACTTCTCTAAACTCAACAACAGAAACAATTAAATAGATGCTAAAATGGCACAAATGGGTTAGAAGCCTGTTCCTCTCTGACTTTCTTTCTCTTTACTTCTTCTTTCCTACCTTGAACTCCATGAAAGTTTAAGCTAGAGAAGGAGATAGAGAAGTACTTAGGTACTCTCCCTTTCCAACCCTGAATTGGAGAGTAAAAAAGCATTTTGGTCCTCCAAAATATGAGAGATAACAAAATACTTGAAATTTTCACACTTAACACTGGAATTCTAGAGTAGACATGCTTCCCTAGCACTGTAAAAATCATAAAATAAGATTCTTAATGGCAGAGTACTTTGGGAGGGAAATGTGTGATATTACTATATCATATACGCACTTCCCATAAGCCACCATGTGTCAGGAAAAGACCGTTACCCCATACCAAAGATGCTGTAACAGATCTAACAAGTCTAAAAAGGCCACTTCAAAGATGAAATTTAAATAGCAATATTATATTGTGAAGAGTCGAAACGAATGATGTTCCTGGATGCCGAAGGGTAATGGAAGGCTTGGCTCCCAAGCTAGAAGGCTTGGGGAAGACAGGACAATGCAAAGTCCTACCTGGTAGGCATCAGGAATGTTGACGGTTTCTCCATGCTCCCCGACATAGCCAATGATGCCTTTGCCCCAGGGGACCTGCACCTCGTTTGAGTTTTCTGTGCTGCCACAGGGCAGCAGTGGAGTTCCTGCATGCACGTCAAAGAACTTGGAGACCAAGCTCTTCTTGCCAGCAGCTGCCCCTTCCACTAGGAAGAGAGAGCAGCGGTCAGCATCCACCATGAGACAGACAAAGATGAGGATCTTGTAGCTCAGGCTGGTGAGGTCAAGGTCATTGGAGATATCCTTGACCAGTTCCAGGAAGAACTGACGCTCATTGTGCTTTTTGAGGTGACACTTATAATCGATGGCTGGAGGGGGGTACTGAGGCAGATTCACCCTTGATTCCAGCAGGGCACTGAGGATGTGAGCTGTGGTGGGGGGCAAAGAGCTGGCCTTCCGGAGAAGTGCCCTCCGCCGCACACTGCTCAGAGGCTCCTGGGCCCGGGAGGTCACCTGTTCATCGTAGGTCCTGTTCACATGGATGGCCTTGGAGCGAGCAAAACTCTTCCTCAGCTCTTTCTGAGAAGCTCTCCGCTGCAGGTTCCCATCGCCCCGGCAGCCACTGGCCCAGCTGGGGCTCAAGGGAACCCCGCCACTGTCTCCACCGCCAGGAGTGGGCTGGCTGCAGGCAGAGCCATCTGCTCCGGTGCTACCACCAACGCTGCTGCCGCCTCTGCCACTGCCATGGGTCACGCCACCCGTGCCAGCTGGAGCAGGCCTGGAGCCCGGAGTGCCCTGACCCTGACTGTGTCTCTGCAGCCACTTCTCCACCATCTCCTGCTTCCCTTTGCGCATCAAGTAATCTTCAAACAACTCTGGGTGCCGGTCCAGGAAAGTTTCCACCTCCCCGAAGTCCAAGCCGAAGCTTGTCATGGTCCCAAGCACCTCTCTCCTGGGCTGTTTATCCTTGGAACAAACGTTTACCTGCCCCCAGGGGGAGGAAGAAGAGAAGGAGGAGGAGGCCTCTAGCTGTTCCTACACATGCTTCCCCACCACAGCATCCCCAGCTCGGTGTCACCCCCTCAGCCCCGCCTGCAGGTCGTTCTCCAGCGGTGGACCCCAGCCCGGGGAGCCCAGTCCTTTCGTGGCTCAGAGCAGCCGGTACCGACCCCACCCCCTCAGTCCTGCTACTTCTGCTCAGCTCAGGTGCCGGCAAGAGCCGCCGCCGCCGCCGCTGCCGCCGCCGCCGCCACCGCTCCCTCGCGCAACCCGAGCTGCGGCTGCTCTCGCTCCTGCCTGCTGCCGCCGCTGCTCTGCCGCCGCCGTAACCAGCTGAGTGGACCACACAGAGAGGGAGGTGGGGCAGGACACGCCCCAGAGAGAGGCAGCCAGCCGCGGGGAGCTGCGGGGAGGAAGCAGGCACGGAGGAGCCAAAGTCCACGGCCAGGATGCCAGGCTGTTCCCGGAAGAGTCTCTGGACCGCCAGAGGCTATCTTGGGGACACAGCACACTCTGGATTGGACCTGGATGAGAAGAGGGAAACGCACCTAATTCCTCCCCACTCAGTCCTTTCTTACCTCCCTAGTCCTCCCCTTCCCTGCCCCTTGAATCTTGAGTTTTCTCCGGGGCCCCTGGGGCCTATTAGGAGCTAATACGGAGAACTGTTGTTGTTTTGCAAGGATCTGAGCTCAGAAGCAGACTCCGCGGTAAAGAGGACGCTCAGAGACAGGCAGGTTTTTTTTTTCTGGGGTGAGACTGTGGACTGTTGCTTCTCGGGATTCCTGGGACTGCCCAGTACTTCGTGGGTGTTCAGTAAATGTTAATGGAACTGTGTTTCCCTGAAATTACCAACTGAAGTTTCCCGTGACAGCAACTCTTTAACCGAATTCACAGATAGGGCGGGTTGGGCATGTGCAGGGAGGAAACAAAGCAGCGACTTGGATTAGAATCCCTGCCTAGCAGGGCCTTAGGGTACGGTGGACTTGAGGGCCGCAGGGGACTTCCTTCTGGCCAGTCTGGGACACTGGACAGTTCTCTTCCTCTCTTGATTTGCCATCTCCTCTTCCTTTCTCCATTCAGTCTCACAGGGCCACTAATGCTTCCTTTACTGTCAATGTACCAGGGTTTATGCACACAGATTTCTCCTCTATGGGGGCGACTGTTCTTTCTTCTGCCCTGGGGAATGCTTTGGATCTGGTCAATCAGACTGAAAATACCATAAGGTTTCCCTTGGACCTTTTCTAAACCTAATGACTAAACCAGATGATTAGCAGGAAAGAGGAACATCTTGATGGCACTTTCTTGAAGCTCAGGCGATTCCTCTTTTGCAGGAACACAAAAGCAGGCGGACAAGCTGGGACAGTAGGCTAACCTGGGATGTCCCCGATGCAAAAAGCTGCAGAAGAAACAAGTCCAGACCTCCACAGGGCCTTCCTGTGGCTAACACACACGTGACTTCCACAGTGAATAAAGCTTGCTCCCAGAAGACACCCACAGAGTCAAGCAGACAAGGTGCACTGAGAACTTGCTCTGAGTTGATCACTTTCTAGTAACATATCAATGTAATTTTGTTCAGCACCTTTTAAAGATGAGAAAACTCTGAGAAGTTGAGTAATTTAACTCAAGGCACACAGTCAATCCCTGTCAGAGCTAGGATGCATATCCTTTTGGTTTGGCTCCAGAATGAGTCACTCAGCCCTATTACTGGATTGTCTTTCATCCTTGTCCACCATGTACTATCCATACTGCAGAGACAAAGTTAAAATATACTCTTCACATCCCCCTAACAGCACAGGAAGCCCAGAGGGGGAAATACAGCATGTGTTCAAAAATTTCAAATTTCTTGGCTTAATCAGCAAGGCAAAGGTCATGGCCCTGGCACTGGACACAAGAGTGACTACAACAAAGATCTGCCTTCAAGGGGCTTACACTATAGTTGGAAAACAGAAGATCGATGTATAGAGTAAAAGAATATCAAGGAGAAGTGCTATAAAGAAAATTAACCTTGGTGAAGGATTCGATATGGGAATGTGGTAGAGGAAAAGCCTTTCTGAAGAGGGAACCCCTGAGCAGAGATGTGATAGAAATGAGCAAATGAGCTTCGTTGATATCTGGACCAAGAGAGTGCTAGGTAGAGGAAACATGTGCTAAAATTGTTAAATGTGTTTGAACTATTTAAGAAATGGCAAGGGGGCCAGCCAGGAGAAAGTGAATGGAGCATAGAATACTGTTAGTTGGGAGCTGATGACTAACAAGATGAGCAATGATGGAGAATTAAAGGGGAAAATGCTTATCACAGTGCCCACCACAGAGAAAGTGTTCAGTAAATGGTAGTTAACCTACTTTTTGTTTTATCGTTATTATCCTAATGTGATAATATGTGGAAACCTCAATGTAGGGGGTCATATTTCTGGTCATGTGAGTGATCTACCAGTAAAGACAGTTCATGGAATGCTAGAACTAGTTCATAGGAACTGACAAGAACCTATTTTAGCTTCTTTTCAATTCTGTGTTCAATTGCATCATGTAACCTGTAATCAGCCATAATGGAAATGTTTGCACTGTGAAAATCAACAAATGCTCCAAGCCAGAATTTTTTTTGTACACTTCTAGTTGTTAAACCATTATGAGTATTCTGCAGAAAGAATCTAGATGTCCATCAATTAGTGAATAGAGTAAAATGTGACATTCATATAGCAAAATATTGAGTCATAAAAGAAAAAAATACTGATACATACTACAACTTACTTTACTTTGCATTATGCAAAGTAAAGGAAACCACTTCGTATGATATAATTTATATAAAATGTTCAGATAGGCAATTCATGAGGCAGAAAATTGAGTACTCTCAAATGAAATGAAAGCAGAATAGTGGGGGTCAGGGTTTTGGTTTTTTGGGGGGAAGGTAATGAAAATGTCCTAAAATTGTGGTGGTGGTCACAGTGGGTGAATACGTTAAAGTTCATGGACATATACATTTTAAATGAGTACACAGAAGGGTATGTAAATTATATCTCAATAAAGCTGTTGTAAAACATCAATGAAACCATTTAGCACACTAGTAAATGTACAGCAGCCCTGTCGTGTATGATGGCAAAAAAGAGCACTGAACAGCCTCAACAAAGGAAGAGAAATGGACCAGTGCTGGGTTGACTGGGGGGAGTTTTAAGAAAGGGACATTTCCATGTACTCATTATACAAGCAGTCATTTAGTATTTACAATGTTCCAGGCTTTGAAGATAAAAGAAGACAAAGATAACACCTCTACTTTTGATGGAGTCCCTCAGTTGACAGCACCAAGAGAAGTGGGAGTAGAGAAGAATACTGGAAATGATGAGGAAAGCAGTAAGAGATGTCTGGAAAATGAATTTGGCACTTGTGAGTTGTTTCTAATTGGCTGTAAGCCTTGTTCCCTGCTTGGCACTTGAGGTCATTAAGGAAGTTAGTGGCTGAGAACGAAAATAAGAAAGTGACAGAAGATATTCCAGAATTTCCATTTCCCTTTCATTTTCAATCTGTACAACTGTATGTGTATTAGTCATAGTCTCAACAGGAGATAGAACACACTCAAATTTATTCTAGATAATTAATTTACAAAGGGGTAATTAAAGGGAATAGGTAAACCACAGGGATAATGAAGGAACCTGAAAATCTAAGCAGCAAAGTCACCACTCCTAGACCTGATGGGGAAAAAGAAAGGTTACCAGTATGCAGGAGAGAGCTTTCTGTAGTGACAACCACTTTGAGGATGATGCGATGACCTGTAAAGAGCATGGACAGTTTAAGCTGACTTCAAAGAAGTTGATCAGGGACAAATATCTTGAATTCATTCTTCTTCATTCTTTCTCCATCCTTTCACTGACCAGAGTAACTGCATGGCTACATGGTATGACAGCCTGCTGACAGAATCCATATAGGTCAAGCTTCCTGGGCAGAAAGTAAGGAGACAATGAATCTGTGTGAGGTCTGGAGGTAAATGGAAAACACTTATCCCAACATAGAATCCTGAAGAAGTATCTTTAAAAATAAAATAAAAATATTTCTCTTTAGGAAATATAACACCAAAGAATTTTCTGTGTAATTCTGCCCTCTTCTGCTCATCTGTTAATTCCATCAAAACAGTTACAATAAAGTCTCTAACAATATTTGAAGGCTATAGAACCTCTTCACTGACACAAACTAGAATATAAAAAAAAGCATGATACTGTGAATATAGATATGATATTGTGAAGATACTGTGCAGTCAGCAGAATCCCTTATGGCACTGTCATACCCCCAAAAGGTATAGTATTGTGAAGGAAAATCAGTTAGTTCCAGTAAATGTTCTGCAGACTCTTTCCTACCTGTCCTCCAACCTCTAAATACTGTCCACGTATCATCTCACTGGAAGAGATAAAAAGATCTTCCTATCTGACTTCCAAAGAAGGCCAATTACATTTTAGTACTGGATTGAACCTTAGTGAGCATCCATACTACACTTTCAGACACATAATTCCTCTGTTCCTGGTGCCATGTTTTCAGCATCACACAGCTTGTTACTAATATCTTGAAACCCAATAAAATTCTGCCTACCAACCTTTGCCTAATCTCTCCATCTCTAAAAACAGACAACATGACTTACTCTGTGCCCACAGGTCATCATCCGATATGTAAAGGATGCTAGTGCAAAATGAAGCACTTTAAATTTAATTGCTTAAAACACTGATATTTCTACTTTCCACAATTCTGTTGGTTAAACAGTGGTCCTTCCATTCTACTTGGTATTATCTGGAATCACTCATGTAGCTACATTCAGCAGGATGCCAGGTTGAAAGGCCCAGGAAAGTCACTTGGACATATCTAGGATCTCAATGTTGACTGCACTGAGGAGACTTAGTTCTCCTACAGGAAGAAGTGGTTATCTCATCCTCCAGTCCTTCTTCATATGGTTTCTTTCTCCAACAGAATGGCTTGTCTTTTCTTACTCACTGGCAATTGAGTTCCAAGAGGAATGTTCAAGAAGATAAGACCAATGTATCTGTCAAACTTGCACAATACTTGTTATAGCTAACATCCTATTGCTAAAGCTAATCCAAAGCCCAGTAGAGAGTCAGTTTGAGGGAAGAGTACAAAAACTCGTAAGCATGGTTTACTTGGAGCCAATCATCTAAAAATTGACATTGCAAGTTCTATATTAAATTCTAGAACCTATTGGAAATGTCACATATTATGGGAAGTGTGGTTTGCTTCTACAGTATAAAACTGTGCTGTGCCCCATGGCTGTCACACATTTTGATCAGGTATCTTATATAAATAATTTAACACTTGTTATTTACTCAACATAACATGATACATTTAATTCTCTATTTTAAAAATGTTTACATTAAAACCTATTTCAATATTCTTATGGCTTTTTAATTTAGAAATTGCTGTAATAAGCCCACTTATATTTATAAATGTAACAAAGGTTTAAAAACCTCAATGTCATGCCATAAATATTTCAGATACTGTTTTCTTAAAAATCAATATTTTGTCTCACTAGAAAAACTCAACACTGTACCTTGCTAAAGAATGATTTGTTAATGAGGTACAATGACTGGCTTTTAATTGTTAAAAATATTCTATATATTTGGAGACTCAAACTATGTGAACTAATTCTTTTTTTAAAATTCTTTTAATCTGGGCCAGGGATTTAGCTCAGTGGCTTACAACTTGGCAAGCGTGAGGTTGTAAATTCAATCCACACACACACACACACACACACACACAAAACCCTATAAAAGTCCTCTAATCTTATAAAGACAACTTTATTAAAAATATCATAACTACACTATGGTATTGGGTGTGGACATAAAATAGTGTAAGATCATCCTTTTCTTCAAAAACTATGTATAGTCTAGTTAGGAATATGCACATTATAGTAAAGTACAGTTAACAATATAAGACATAACTGATTGAATTTGACAATGAAGGATATCTGTAAAGAAAGGAGAAGTATTCTTAAATGCCATATGACATTGCTTATGTTCAACAGTAATCCATACCTATTATTAACATTGACAGTGACTAAATAACAAAAAAGAGGTAAATTGGTGGGAAAAATTCAACAACAGGATTTAATTTAGGGAAGTAATATATATAAAAAGTGAAAATAACTGATAAGCACTGATAACTTCCTTCATCATCATGCCTTCTTTCACTAAATCAAAAATAATCATTCCAGGCACTGCTATGCAAGTCTTATAGGTCAGATTTCATAAGAGTACAATATGAAAGCACTGTCATTTAAAAGACACTCTCCATTTGTCTTGTGTATTATTTAAGATTGACTCAAAGATGAAATATTACTCCCAAGAGTAATATTCGCAGCAACTAATATTTTAAAAATGTCAATTCTATTTTATTTTTTAATGATCATGATAAATGAGAAACTAGAACAAGGCCACAAAGCTCTAGTTTCAAATAAGCATTTGGGAAACTTCACTGTACAAGTTACTCATAAAACATTTATAACATTTTAATGTCAATAGTTACCATTCCTAGCCAGATGTGGTGGCACACACCTATCAAGGAAGCTAAAGCAGAAGAATTGCAAGTTGAAGGTCAGCCAGCAACTTCATAAAACCCTGTCTCAAAAGACAATTTTTAAGCCTGAGAGTGTAGTTTGATGATTGAGCACTTGTTTAGCATGAAGTCCTTAGTATGACCATGTGTATGTCTGCATGCACGTACACACACACACAAATATCCCTCTCAAAGAAAGTACATCAAAATCAAAAAAACTTTGAGAAACCACAAATCTCTTGCCAAATTAATCCTGCCAATAAGAACTATAATATAAAAATAGTAGTTAGCATCACTAGTTACACTTCTAGAAACTCTAACTACATCACTTCTACACATTACAAATACAACTAAATAATGTAGCTTTGCACAGTGTATCTAAGTATCTGATGCTGGATACTTCTGAAATTTATTCACATAAAGATTTTTCACTCATCTAAATCCTTTTTTAGTACATAACCTGCTTTTTAATGAGATTTTTCTATGTACAGAAAAATTTCTTTGCCAGCTCTCTTACCAAGAAACAGATCCATTTCCAACCTATGTCTTATCAGATATCAACATTATACAGAGAAATATAAAAAGAATTCTATCAATTGGGGAAATTATGAAATTCAAGCTTTATAATAATAAAAAGATAAAGAGTTTGCTTCATTTCCATCTCTCAATCAAATATTCTTTAGAGCCTAATAAGTAGAATGTGCCATTCATGAACAATGACCAAAACAACTGTCTTTTTTAGCCTGGCTACTTTTTCCTGAACTTTTTCATTCATGTATTCAGCTAGGGTTTCACCTATTTCCTCCTATTAAATGAGCTGACCCTTTGAAGATGTTCTGACACTGACCTTTCTGGAAATTATAAACGTGTTTGTTTGTTTGTGGTAGTGACTTCGTCTTCTCTTTCTTACATGGCAATTAATTATAAGGTTTTCCTCCAAAATATGCAGAGCTGGTTGCTTTTAAATTATTAAAAAGTACCTGGGCTTGGTGGCACATGTCTGTAATCAAGCATTCTGGGAAGATGAGGCAGGAAGATCACAAGTTTAAAGTTATCCTGGGCCACTTAGTGACTTAGCAATACCTGTCTCAAAATGAAAAACAGAAAACGGGGTCGGGATATATCTCATTGAGAAGGCCCTGCTTTCAATTTCCAGTACCACAAAAAAAAAAAATTAAAAAGTGATCAGCCCTACATTTTATGTTAAAGAATGATTATTTCTTTTAGTGAGGCATTCTTAACAAAGGACAACCAAGATTGAAGCTCATATGGATTTTGACAGTTATAAAAATCATGCTTTAATATGTTATTACAGACTACTCCATGCCTTGTAGAGCCTTTGGCTCTTCTCATTCAGTTTATTCCCTAGCAAAGTAAGAGTGGTGTTTTCTATCTCATGGTAACAGTGCCGTCATCATGGAAAGTGTCATGCACAATGTTATCTCTGTCACTGTCTTTAATGATTTTAGTTTAGTTTCCATTTTTCCATTTGTCATATTTTCACTCGGTGGGACAAATTCCTTAACTTCTCCAAGACTCAGTTTCTGAATCTATAAAATTTGAATCATTTCCATAACAGGATTATTGTATTCAAAGAGTTTCTATTGCACAGTAGTTAGAACAGAATCTGGCACATAATAAGCTCTCAATAAATGTCAGCCATTCTAGTATTGTTGCTGCTATCATTATTTTAACCACCATTCCATATGCCTAAAAGGAATATTTTTTTTAAACATAACATTTTTTAAGGAAAGTATTTCTACTAGTAGGTTGTAACTGAAAAAACACTAAAGAAAAAAATATTTTGTTTTGGGGCTTTGGGGGGGGGCTTTTGTTTGCTTTGTTGTGTGTGTATGTTTGGTTGGTTGGTTAGTTTGGTTGGTTGGTTGACTGGTTTGAGGCAGGGTCTCATATGTAGTTCAGACTGGCCTTGAACTTACTACATGCATAGCGCAGGCAAGTCTCAAACTCTGGGCAATCTTCCCATCTCATCTTCTCAAGTACTGAGATTACAGGAGTGTGCCACCACACTCAAGTAAGAACACCTAGGAGTACACCTAGGCAGGAAATTGAAACAATTTGAGGGCAAAAACAACCTACAAGATTATAAAACACAGAAACAAAAACATTAATTAGAAAAGAGACATATATGCTTTTTGAAAAGTAATTTTATTGGTATACCTTTGATACACACAATGATCACATTTATCATAGGGAATTTGTACCTGTACATAATATATCTTGGTGCTGGGCATGATGGTGCAGGCCCATAATCCCAGAGGCAGGAGGCTCGCCAATAGTTCAAGGCCAGCCTACAAAGTGAGACCCTTCTGAAACTTCAAAAAAAAAATCTATATCTATATCCATATCTATACCAATATCCATATGGATATATATCTAAATTTTTCTTTTTTCTCCTTTCTCCTCTCCTCTATCTTCCTCCTCCTACTCCTCCTTATTTACAAAAGCTTTGATTCCATTTTTTCCTTCTTTCTTTGTTTTTCCTTCCCTTTCACTTCTCCCTCTCTTGTACGCCTCCCCAGATGAACATTTTCTTCCTGTTTCACAATATCTATTCTATAGTTTGGTCTTTATTACACTTTCTTCTCATACCAGAGAAACAAAGCAATATTTAAACATGTGATTTATTTTACTTAAAAGTATGATCTCAAGGTGCATTCACTTACCTAGAAATGTCTGAAGTTTATCTTCTTTATGGAATGGAGTATCCCATGGCATAAAAAAACCCCACAACTTCTTTATCCATTTATCCCTTGATGGACATTTGTACTACTTCCAAGAGTGAGTTATTATAAATTGTACTGCTATAAACATGAATGTGCACCAATCTATGTTCCCATCAACAGTGAAGAGAGCTGTGTTTTTCCCTACAGCTCTGCCAGCATTTTTAATTGGTTGATTCCTTGATAATAGATATTCTTTCTGGAGTTAAAATGGAAATTCAGTGCTATTTTAATTTTCCTATCTTAAATGACCCGCAATATTGAACATTTTTTCATATATTTATTTGCTGTTTATACTGCTTCATTTGAGAAATGTCTATTCATTTCAGATGCCCATTTTTGGACTGAGTCTTTAAATTTGGGGGATCTTGGTGTTTTTAGTCCATCATATATTCTAGATATTAGTTCTTTGCCTGAAGAACAGCTGGCAAACATCTTTCCTCATTCTGTAGGTTGTTTCTTCTTTCTGCTGGTGATTTCTTTTGCTGTGCAAAAGCTTTTTTAACATGATGAGATCCAAGTCGATGATTCTGGTATTTCCTGTGCAATAGGGGTTTTGTTCATAAAGTTTTTGCTTGTACTTATGTCTTCAAGAATTATAGCTATTCTGTCTTCCAGCAGATTTAGTGTTTCTGTTTTAATATTTAGATCTTTCATTGATTTTTATTTTAGTTTAATACATTGTGAGAGATATGTATGTTTGACCTTTGAGACATGACAAGCCAGTTCTGTTTTTGTTTTTTGTCTTTTTGAGACAGGATCTTGCTATGCAGTTCAGGCTGGCCTTGAGCTTACTTAGTAGCCCAGGGTGGTCTTGAACTTGCAGCAATCTTCCTGCTGGAGCCTCCCAAGTGCTGGGATTACAAGTGTGTGCCACCACACCTGGTTGAAAAGCTAGTTTTCCCAGTACCATTTATTAAAGAAATTATCTTTCTTTCAATGAGTGTTTGATTCCTTTGGCAAAGATCAGGTAGCTGAATGTGTTTGGAGTTGTTTCTAAGTCTTCTAATCTGTTCCACTGATCCTCAGGTTTGGGTTTTTTTGTTGTTGTTGTTTGTTTTTGTTTTTGTTTTTGTTTTTGCCAGTATCACACTGCTTTATCATGGTATATAATTTCAAGTCAGGAATTGTGATGCCCCCTGGAATGCCTTGGTTGCCAAGAATTGCTTTTGCCATTCTAGGTTTCTTCTGGTTCCAAATAAATTTTGGCCTTGTTTTCTCTAATTCTGTGAAGTGTGTTCTTGGTATTTTGACCAGAACTGCATTAAATCTGCATAATAGTTTTACAAATATAGTCATTTTCACTATATTGTTTCAAGGGATATATTTCCATTTTATGATATCCTCTTTTACCTCCTTTTTGGGAGCACTATACTTTTCAGTGTAAACGTCTTTTACTTTCTTCAATAGATTCATTTCTAAGTATTTCATTTCTGGGACTCAGTTTTTTCAATTTTAAAATGAGAGAATGGGAACCATCAGTTGGCCAATATTTGCTAGTCTCTGTATCTTTTGTTTAAAGGTAGTTTTCACTTTAGATGTAGGGAAGAAGGATGTGAGGGAGTAGGAAAGGTATCCCACCCTTCCTCTACATGGTTCTGTTTTAAATACTCAGTGTTCTCAGTCCTGTAGTAGAACTGCATTTTTAAAAAATGGTGCTGATAATAAAATATATTAATAAATAAGAGATCTGGGCCAACTCTCCACATTTTCTAGATGAGGAAATATTCCCTTTCTGCAACTGTCTATGCCTTTCTTAGTGTCTGTCATCATATATTGTGCCCCCATCCAACCTCCCACCCCTGTGGTGATGTTTCACTCCATTCGTGCCAACTGTCATAGTGTTCTGTGCTTAAATGAGGCCACACTTCAGGGGCATGAGGAATTCAAGTTGAAAACCAGCATGAAATTGTGATCTCAAACTCACAAGTGGATGATAATGATTACCAAGTGAAAAATACAGAGATAAACACTCTAAATATTACCACTCTAATGATTACCAAGTGAAAAATAAAGAGATAAACACTCTAAAGTCTTACCCATAATAATATTTTATGAGATGACAGAGAGAATAAACAAAAAATGCTCTCAATATTATGCTGTAGTACACACAATATCTTATCAGACACAAATGCTCAATTCAAAAAATTACTCTTCTTGAAAAATAAATGGTATGTTCTTTCCACAAGTATGTAGTTCCTACAGACTACAGGTTTACATCTGGGAACTACTTCATGTACTAGTGTAAAAAATTTTAAAAATGCAAGTCTGTGCAATGCTCTACTATTTTCTGAAGAATTCTCTGTTTCTTCTTGTAACACACAAAGAATCCCCAAGATAATTTATCTCACATTCTGATATTAAATAAAATTATACTTTGCTCATCATATCCTTATCAAGATGTATATTAAAGTTGCCAATGACAAAAGCAATAAATGTTTTTATAGTCATCCAACTATCATCAATACTTATAAATATATTTTTCTTGATATAACATCAGCATAAAATTTCCTGGTCACTAAAGCCTCCTGATTCATGTTATTGGTGCTATAAAAACAAGGATAGTTATTTTTCAGATGTCATCATCATAGAATTAACATGCATTTTTTCTATCTAATATTTAAGTCAAATTTAGGAGACATTGACAGATGTTAATAACTTCACAATTTATTTTTTCTTGTGCTTTATCAAAGTAAGCCTAATTAAACTGGAGAGCATTCAGAGAGTAATCTCCTTAGTTCTCGTCACTCACAGAGTAAGTATGGGAAAAGACATCATGCCTGTATTAGGGTTTGGCCAGGGAAGCAGGACCACTCTGAGCAACATAAACAAGGGATTTATTACAGGGATTAGACCTTACACAATTTGGGGAGAAGCCATGGAGAAAATGGTCCATAAGGGAATGGCTAAAGGATCACAGCAAAGTTACTAACACCACATTGAGGAGCTGGTAAAGAAGACTATGGAAAGTTGTTTTGTGTTAAAGAAAAATTATTCTGACACTTGTTAAAGAGAGTAAGGAAGATTTTTATTGATGAAAGGGATAGTGTGATGAGGACTTTTAAGAAAGGGAGAGATTATTAGGCTCAACCCTCAGCACATAAGGACATATAGGGAGTAATAGCCAAGGACCAGAAAGTAAGTCAGTGAGTGGAAAAGAACTAAGAGGAAACATCCAGAATTAGGGAAATTCCGAGTAAATTAGCCTGACAGGATTCTTGTGAAGGGAGGCCAGGTGATCAGATACCAAGGATGGGAAATTTTGCTGAACTGATTTAGCAAGATTCTTTATAAAACTGGACTAAGTAGACCAAGAATGGAGACCAAGATCCTGGGCCTAGTAACAAAGAGGGTTTTGAGGAGCCTGCCTTGAGTTTGGTCAAAGTAGTCTTTGTCATTGGCTCTGTATCCAGAGATTCGCTTAAAAATTGAAACAGGTCAGGTAGGGTGGTGTATGCCTATAATTCTAGCACTCTGGGAGGCTGAGACAGTAAGATCACAAGTTAAAGTCCAACTGGGAAACTTAGTGACTCAGGGAGAGCCAGTCTTAAAGAATAGAAACAGTTTGAGGATGTGTCTCCACATGAAGGTCCTGAATTCAATACCCAAAACTCTCTACCAAAAAAACAAACAAATAAACAAACAAAAACAAAACACAATTTTTTTTCTAAGACAGCTAAGCAGATAGTGGGAAGAGAAGATGCAAGCAAAATGGGGAAAGCAAGAGCTAATTGGTACTCTGAACCCTGGAGTTTGCCTGTGTGCTCTCCTTCTCACCATTTCAAACCTGAAAGATATGAACAACCTGAAAGAGCTGGGCCCTGCCCACAAAACAACACATGTCCTGGCCCAAAACTCAGCGCTGCTGAAAAAAATCTGTAGGAGTTGGAAGAGCTGCTGCCTCATCACGCATAGGAAAACCGACACATTGGTGACAAGTAGGAGTTGTACCCAGGACTGTGAACTAATTAACCTTCCAAACGGAACAATTTCTGCCACGTCCCTCTGATTCTCAAATCACAGGCAAATTCCTCTTGTGACCAGTCCTACCTGGGAACTATACAAAGAAGTGAATCCTGAGAAACACAGTTCTAACTTAGCTAAATTGGTATGGAATAAAATTTCTACAGTACTCAAGTCACTTCATATTAAACAAGCCTAAAATAAATTTCAGTCTCTCAGAGATAACATATATTCAATAGTAAAGCCTACCACCATGCAGAATTTTAATTACCATATTCATTTGCAGATTTTCCTATTTTTCTAATATATTGGACAGTACAATGAACAAAGAGGTACTTAATTTTCCTCTAAGATAAATGTAAATTTAAAGCAACATTCAATACAATATCACTAACTAAATTTTTTAAAACAGAAATCTACTTAATACTTCTTCATTTCCACTCAACAAATTTTACCAACTCTCTTAATACTAGCTTCTTTCCACTTCCATTAGGTCAATGCTATTTAACTACAATGTAGCTTGTACCTGTGCCACGGAATTTGCCTATTAGGGTACCATAAGGCTTAAAGGATACAATAGGATACCATAAAGCATTAGGTCAATGATATTTAACTACAATGTGGCTTTTACCAGTGCCACGGTATTTGCCTGTTAGGATACCATGAAGCTGAACAGAAATTACAAATGTGAATTGAGTTCAAGTTCTTTTTCACAAAGATCTCTGGCCTCATGAAAATTACAATATGAGGTATGTAATTCTGTATCTTTGTAAACCCAGCTCTACCTAGTATACTCTCGGAATCCCTACAGATGTTTCTGCCCTCATCAGAAAATCTCTCCAGGGAGAGAGTTACAAGCTCAGCTTTGCCAGAAGTCTCTCACCTCAGATATGCTTTCTGGCCCAATGCTGACAATGGGCACCAAGAGGAGTGCATTCCCCCTCATTTGCTAGAAGCATTAGGAGTAAATCTAGGCATTCAGCAGATTTCATGGAACTTCTCTAAATTTCTGCTTTTCAACTATGTTTGTCTCATTCTAACAACTTTTTGTTAAGATGTTTCCACAGTAGTGACATCTGCTATAAGCGAACCAAATAGCATATTATCCTTACAATGGTAACATAATGATAATGGATTTGGAATAGGAGATCCAGGTTTTGGTTCTGGCATCATATCTCTTTAAGCTTCATTAGAGGGTAAACTTACCTCACAGGGGTTCTTTTAAAAATAAAAAGTATTACTACTCGCCACATAAAGATCATACATAGAAAACAAAATAAGCTTTACAGTATGTCACAATTTGTATTAACACCACGCCACTGATTTCTTTGTTCTTCTTATTCAAGTCTTTCTTTGACCAAGCTATACTAAATTTTTAAATCCTTGTTGTATTTTATGTAACCTTATTTTAAAATCCTAGTTCAATTAACACTGTAAGCTACTTACATTATTATTTCAGTGAAACTAACAAATAATATATCCTCAAATAATTCATAAAATTTAAATATAATTTACAGAAATTACATTTTTAATTCTTTATACATCTTGAAATCTTTAACAACAATCTATAATAAAAGATAGATTTATAGTTAGTTTTAGTATCTCAAATCAGTGTTAAAAATCAATAAATGCCCCAAAAGACTGACAGCTAAGGGATATTAGTTCAATCTACAAATTAGAACTTCAATAGTTTATAGTTAAGAATAATATGACACTACAGAAAAACATTACTTTAAAAATTAAAGAGTCATATAAAGGCAAACAATAAATGGGAGTTAAAAACTGATTTGTTCAGTAATTTATCTACTGAAAATTCTTTTGCAGTTCTGACACTTAACTGCCCAGAGTCAGTACAGACTCCACAGTCTGCAGTTAGAATGATCTTAGTTCAGACTCTAGCTGCAAATTCAGGACCACAAGCCACCCAAACTTCTGACCAACTGATTATAAACCTGGATTTTCCACAACCACAGCACATTCAGTCATTCACTAGAACAACTCACTGAACTCAGGAAAGCACTAAAAAGTTATAGTTTCATTATGAAGGATACAAATCAGAACCAGAGAAGAGATTCATAGGTCCTAAATGCACACCTTCTGGGTCATCTTCCTGTGGAATCAGGATTCATTGACTTTCCAGCATATGGATTTGTTCACCAACAAAGAAACACAACAAGCACTTCCCAATGAAAATGTCTGGGTTTTCAATTGGATTTTCATTACATAAGCACAATTGACTAACTCATTGGTTACAGGACTGAACTCGATCTCCAGCCTCCCTCACCTAACTCAAAGCCCCGGTTCTCTAATCACATGCTTGAGCTTTCCAGCATGGTCAGAGCCCATTCTGAACCCAGCTAGGAGCATAGTATGTGTCAAGAATTTTTTTTTTTT
>PVJX010021283.1:0-32066 GCA_004027295.1 Dolichotis patagonum
CTGTCTGCCAAGAGGCCTCCCCTTCCCATGGATGGGGTGGGGCAGTAGGAGCTGTTTCAGAGGTGGGAGAGGAGGGCAGCTTGGCAGTGAAGGTCAAGGCCAGAAGCTGGAGCTGAGTAGGGTTGGGATCTAAGGAAGAGTCTAGAAGCCATACTCCCCTCCGCCAATATAACAAATTGGAAGTCTGATGGGGGAACTGAGTCACACTGAAACTCTTGGAGCTGTGATGCTGAACTTGGTGCCCTAGGGGAGCTTCAGGCCAAGACCCACAAGTGAGAGCTTTCCGGGCAGAAGAGAAACCCCAGAGGAGGTAAAGTGCAGAGTCAAGCCACACAAGAAGAGCCAGAGCTCTGGAGTCTCATGTCAGATATTGGTTTGCAGGTCACAGCTCCACTGTGGGAGTTTGATTGCCAGCCTGGGTTTTGCTACCTGTAGTGGTCTGGCCCTCTCCCTGAATCCCTCTGGAATCATCCAGAGCAGATGAGGGTCATATGGGTGCCCTAGGGGAACCTGGTGACCCCATCAGTGGGTCTCTGTTGCCAGAATGGCTGGTCACACCTCCATAGGGCTTCTGGGCATTTGGAAGAGGCCCATTTGGTACCCTATAGCCCATGGTCTAGGCTTCATTTTCTGGAAAGAAAAGAAGGCATCTTCCACGCTGTGGCTGCTTCTCCCCAGCCATAGGATTTTGGGACACAGGGGCCCCACTTAGCTTTGGGTCCCAGTCTCTGACACAATGTGGCAGGTGCAGGCTGCTGGCAAGGAGGAGGTCTCCTCCAAGCCCTAGGATTGTTAGTTCCCCTGAAAGCCCATTACTTCCTGTGGCTTTATTTCTTATCTCCTGGACTCGGATATTGGAGGCTGCTGCGCTCTCCAAAAGGTGGAAGCATCGCCAGGAATTTGTTGTGGCTCTGCAGGCTGCTGCAGACCTCCCACTTGGGGGCCCTTGGAAGGCTTAATCACTCAGCTGCTGAGTGGGGAGCTCTGCAGTGCTGGCAAGGATGGAGGTTCTTGTTCAATGAAAGCAAAGAAGCCAGGAGCCAGGCCTGGAACTCACAGGATTCAGCTTTCCTGGTCATGGCTGGTGCCTTGCTCCAGAAACCTGATCTTGGGAAGGTGTGAGGAGTGAAGTCAGCAAAGAGATTGGAGTGAAGTTGACTAACTGAGCCAGAGACTGGAATATCAAGCAATTCCAAGAACGCTTCCTTATGCAAAGCACCTAGGACCAATTCCAGGTGGTCGTGCTAGGGCTAGGGTCTGAGCTCTTCATTTTGCTTCATTCTTGCTCCAGAGAGGCCCCTGAGGCCCATAGACCTAGGAGCCGAGTAACAGAGACCTAGGACATATGGTTCAGATGCCTTTAAAACTTATTTACAGGAGGAGTTTGGAAACATATGCATTGGAGAAGCCCTAGAATGTTGTAAGCAGAGTTTAATGGGTGATTTTTGGTCAGAGATTAAAAAGACCAGAATGCTGATATGAAGCTGACAGTAAAGGCCACGCTCAGGAGGGTTCAAGTGGGAATGAGGATTCTTACGGGAATTGAACTAGAAGAAAACTGCCTACATTTTGTGCATGTCCCCAGACCTTGTGAGAGGTTGAATTTAAGGATTATGGACTCTGACATGACAAAGGATCTTCCAAGGCAACCCAAAATCCAGGCTGTGGGATTGGTACTGCTGGCTTCTTTCAGTCAGATTTATAGTAAAAATTGGGGGCAAGAAGCAGAACAGAAAAATTCGAAAACTTAAATTTTGACCCAGAAGGAATCACATGTAAAGTTCAGGCCAAAGTAGGCATGGTTACTAAAGAGGTTAGCACCATTTTAAAAAAAACCCAAATACTTTGAACTAGCCAAGAGGAAAATGCTTGAAGGGCATGTTAGGGATCAGCAAGACTCTACCCACAGCAGGCCCAAAGATGCTAAGTTTGAACCTTTCATTTGGAAAGAGATTGCCAGAGTACTATTTAAGCTATCCAGCCATCCAGGCACTCAGAGGCCATAGCAACCATGGTCCATAGTCCAGGCCTGCTTACTACATGAGCTGATGGTAGATTTTGTTGTTGTCCAGGTGATACGAGTTGTTCAGGTATGCAGAATGCAAGACTGTGAGATCACTGAGATTTGCATCCAGGTGTCAAAAGAAGGTCTGGGAGGCCAGGGACTGCCCCTGAGAGGTGGGTACATGAAGCTATGGAAAAGAAACCACAGGTGTAACAACCTCAGAAGTCGGAAATGCCAGGAACGTGGAACGTCTGCTGAGAAAAGCCACAATGAATGGAGTCAGCCTAAGAGAGGGACCATGTGGTCTGCAAATAGCAAAGACTGCCCAATCCCTCTGGCACTTATATCTCACCACAGTGAGACCCAGATGCTGAATATAGAGCTGTAGGACTTTAATGTTTGCCCCACTGGGTTTTAGTCTTGCTTTGGTGCAATTCTTTCTACTCCCCTTTTCTTGCTTTCAGAATGGGAATGTTTGCTCTGTGCCATTGTACCTTGGGATTGTGGTTTTTTTTTTTTTTTTAAACAGAGGTTAACAGCTAAGACTTTGCCTTGAGTCACAGAAGAACTTTGACTTGGACTTTTGGAAAGTGCTGGAACTGTCGAGCTTTGGGGGAAGGCATTATTGAATTTTCAGCTGTACCCAGGATAGTTGTAATGTGTTAGGCAGAAATATGACCTTGAATTTATGTGGAGACTAAATATGGTTTGGGGTGTGTTTGGTTGCCAAGTTGACACGAGGTAGAATGTTGTGGTTAAGTTGTGTTAAATTGAGAGGTTTTCCTAGAGGGCCAGTGAAGTGCACTGCTGGGTGGGTCTGGGTGGGTCAAGGAGGCATGACCTTGGGTACTATATTTGATCCCTCATGCCTTCTCCTGTGGCACTATGTCTCTGCCCTGCTTCTTGGCTACTGTGCACTACGCTGCTCTACTATTTTGCCATCCCTTCTGCTGTGGCATTCCTGCTTTGCAGTACTGGGTCCTCTGAAGCCATGAGCCAAACGAATCTTTCCTTTAAGCTCTGGGTATTTTTTCCAGCAAAAGGAAAGCTGACTCATACTTACCGTTTCGCTGAAGAATCCAGGGAAGGGATTGGCATGACTGGCTCATGGTCTTCCTGGGCAAATGACAGGAAGACAGGAGGCAAGAGAGCGTTCCTGGAGAGGTCATCCTGAAGGGGCATGACATCCTGAAGTGTGTGGAGGGGGGACACAGAGGACCCAGAGGTCACTAGGGAACATGAATAGGAGGTGGCTGGTCTTAATGCTCCATGTGTTAAAATTCTCCTCCATCATCAAGGCCCAGCCCAAATGCTATCCCATCTTCTGAACTTTTAAACAGTCTCTACAGTCAAAATTTAGCTTCATTTTAGACTCAGTTCTTGTCGTGGCTGCCTGATGCAGGGGCGAAGTATGGGTGGGTTCCCTTACAGTCTGAGCTCGCTGTAGGCAGGACTTCCCCGAAGGCTCCTCCAGCTCTGCACCTGCTACTTAGTTGTCTGCAGAACCAGAGGCAGTGGGAGGTGGTAGGTCCTTTCCCCAGCATCCAGAGTGCTTTCTCTCCAGAGGGCTTCCAGGATTAAGTATCCAGATATTTTGTTAAATATATAACCCAGACTTGCTGAATCAGACTTGCCAAGATTATTTCCCCAAATCTACACTTTCTTTTAACATAAGCTTCAGCTATGTGCAGTAAAATATGTCTATTGTAAAGGCACAGTTTGATAAGTTTATACACTCAAGTGACCATCACAGTTACCATGACACAGAGCATTTCTTGCTGACCAGAAGTCTCTACATTCCCCTCTTCAGTCTGTCATCTCCTCTTCCTTGGCCCCAGGCCACCATTGCTTTTTGACACTGGATTAGTTTTACTTCTTCTAGAATCTTACAGAAATGGGACCATGTAATGCATTGGGTTAAATGTTGCTTCTCAAGATTTCACATCCCCAAGACTTGGAATCTGTCATTGTTACTTTATTTGGAAAAAGTCTTTTGGCACGTGGGATTAAATTAGGGATTTTAAGATGAGATGATTCTGAATTACCCAAATGGGCCTTGAATGCCATTGCAAAGGTTCCTTAGTAGAGAATGGCAAAGAGAAACTCAGTGCCACATGCCACACGCGCACACGCCCACATGCACACATGCATGCACAAGGAAAGCTATGTGAAGATAAAAGCAGAGATTGGAATGAGGCAACTAAAAGCCAGCGTATGCTGAGAAATGCTGTCAGCCACCAGCAGCTAGAGAGGTGAGGAAGGGATTCTCTCCCAGAACTTCCAGACGGAGTGTGGCCCTGCCGACTCCATAATTTTGGATTTCTGGCCTCCAGAATTGTGAAAGAATAAGTTTCTATTGTTTTAACCCAAGAAGGTTGTGATAATGTACTACTATAGCACTAGGAAACAAATGTATATGGTATGCATTTTTACCTGTTTAACTTCTGCTCAGCTTGATTTTACCATTCCTACCTTTTGGTATAGGAATAAATTACCATTCGTCTATTCATTTCACCTAATGGTAGATGTTTGAATTATGTCTAAATTGAGAACATGTTGAATAAAACTGTTATGAACATGTTTGTCCTTGCACTTGTGTGTACATATATCTTTATTTGTGTTGGACAAATATCCTGGGAATAAGATCTTTGGATTATATGATAAGTACATTTTTAACCTAACAAGAAACTACAGAATAATTTTTCAAAATGGTTCCAATAAACAATAGAATTCTGTTTCTTGATATCTTTGCTTATACCTGATTTTTGCAAGTTTTAAATTTTATTTAAATGAATGTATAGAGGTACCTCACTGTGGTTTTAATTTACATTTTGCTACTGATGCTGAAAAATTTTAGTCTGCATTTTGAATATTTGTATGTCTTTTTTCTGAATTGTCTGCTCACTGAAAGTGTTTTAGAGTGTGTGTGTGTGGGGGGGCTCATAATTAACTTATTTATCCTTTAAGGTTCTTTATATATTCTGGATACAAACCTTTTGTTGAATATAAGTATTGCAAATATTTTCTCCCCACCAATAGAGTTACATTATCACCAAGACAGTGAATTATAAATAGCAGAAGTCCTTAACTTTAATCATGTTTGGATTTTCAAATTTTTTCCTTTTTTTAATTCTATCTGGGAAGCTAAGTCCAGCTAGATTTCCTAGGCCAGCTATTTTCCTAGGAAATCTACCAAAACAATGTTTTTTGTTTTACTTTTTGTGAAATTTAAGTCATAAAGATTTTCTTTGAGAAATTTTATAGTTTTAAACTTGTGTGCATTGTAAGAGTTAAGGGTTTTATTTTGTTTAGTTTTTCTTACATATTTCAGTTTTCTAGCACCTTTGTTGGAAAGACTCTTTCCTCCCATTGACTTGCCTTGGTACCTTTGTTAAAAATCAACATATAGGTGTATTTCTGTTCTCTCCATCCTTTTCTATTAATATCTGTTCTCACACCAAGACCACACTTTTTTGTTATTGTTGTTTTATATTTTGACTTGAAATAGTGTTTGGCTTCTTTAAGGTCATTTACTTTCCATGTAAATTTGAAAATCAGCTTAAAAGTGCCTTCTGGGATTTTAATGGGGATTGAATTGATTATATCTGGGATGAACTGACATTGTAACAATATTAAATACTCTCCATGAATATTGTATATCAATCTCTCCATTTACTTAGATTTTCTTGTTTTCTCTTTTTGTTTTCTCTCTCTCTCTCTCTTTTTTTTTGTTTGTTTTTGAGACAGGACCTCGCTGTGTAGTCGAGGCCGGCCTTGGCCTTCAATTTGCTTATGTAGCCCAGACTGGTCTCAAACTCATGGCCATCTGGTGCTGGGATTACAGGTGTGAGTCATCACACCTGGTTTAATTTTTCTTAATATGTTTTACAATTTATAGGATGCAGATGTATTTCAAGACCTAAAATTTCAGGTTTTACCCTGAGATCTTTGAGACTTATAGCTGTGAGCCTGAGGTGTACTGCTCTTAGCTATGCCTCCCACCCAGCAGGAACGTCTCTCCATACCCCGTCAGCCAGACCAGCTGCACTCCCCAGATCCCCATTCTGACGGCTTCAGTTTTCTGCCACACTATGGAGTTATTCAAGCAAAGAATGCACATCTCTTATGGGAACCAAGGGGCACCTCACCTCTTGTGACTACAAAGTCTGTCACCCACCACCCTGCTGGCCCTCTCTGTTCCCAAGTACAACTGTTGTGGGGCTCTTATATGGCAGCCTTCTCTCCCTGGGTGGTGAGACAATGTGACAAAGAAGTTGCTGTCATCTCATCTGTCTGATGTGGGGATTTCTGTGTTCAGCATCTCATACTTTTTCAGGAGTGGGAAGGTAGGAATCCTTTCTTCATCAACAGAGTAATAGGAAGTGTCCAGAACAATAGATCTTATCTCATTTTTGATAAATATATCTCTGAAATATCTATTTTTAAGTCAGATAAAATATACATAAGATTTTAAAGAACCATTTTGAAGTGTATAGCTCAATGGCAGTAAGTACATTCACATGGAGCAACACCTCCATCCATCTCTAGAATCTTTTTCGTTTTGTAAAACTGAAACTCTACCTGTTACACTGCAACTTTTTTTTCAAACCCTGGAAACCACCATTTTGTGTCTGAATCTGGCTGTTCTGTCTCATGCAGGTAGAATCACAGAATATTTGTCCTTTGGTGACTGCCTCATTTCATTTGGCATAATGTCCTGTATGTTCATTCTTACTGATGCATGTGTCAGAATTTCCTTCCTTTTAAAGGCTTAATAGTGTTCCATTGTCTAACGTGCCACAATTTACCCACTCATCTGTCTGTGGATCATATTTTTGACACCAGTGGATGGTATTTGTAGACATTCTTGCTTTGTCTTGTGATGGCCATGTCACGCTGTCTCTAAATGTTCTGTCCCTAGTGGAAAGTTTTGATCTCTGGAGGTGCAGTGAGAAATCCTGTTGGCTCCGTTGGAGTCCTGTGACTGCTGAGCCCTCTGCTTGACTTGGTCTCTCAGTCTACCCTGCCTTGTTTGTTTGCTGTCTGGGTTGGCTCTCCTTGTAGAATTGACTATCCCTCTTGCCTAGTTTCACACCATACCTTAAACCATTTGGCCTTCCCTCTCTGCCCTCTCTCACTTGATCAGCAGCTCTAGAAATATAGGCCAGTCTGACTGCTCAAAATGTGCAAACCCAGCTAAAGAGCCAAAGCTCCCTGACCCAGGAGGTGTCTCCCAAACTCAGCTTTCTATGGTTTTCTTCCTGGCCTGGCCTGGAGCCTTGTTGGAAGGCACCTCAGTGATTGTTCTCATCCAGTAGGGCCTAGACACCTGCAAACTCTGTGGCCCTTGGAAGAAGATGTAACCTGGATGGAGGAGGAGGCATCTGCTGCAGTTCTGACTGCTCTGGACTAGTGGTGTTCAGCGCTCACTACACATGGGTATCACCTGGAGAGCTTTTAGAGCCCTGAGGCCAAGTTGTATTTTAGACCAGTTCAGCCAGCATCTGTAGATGTGCAGTCCAGGCTGCAGTATATTTTCATTAAAGTTCTCCAAGTAATTTCTGTGTCCCGCTAAGTTTGAGAGCAACTGCTTTAGAGACCAACAGCAATATGATAGGGTAAGGCAGAGCAGGAGGAATTGATGTTAATTTTTATTAAATTTGCCTTCCTGGACACCATCCTTCCTTTCCCTGACCCTCTTCTTCTCTCATTAAAATTCTATCAGTGCTCTTTCTTTAAATTTACATTCTACTTCTGACTGATATTATTCTAGCATTGGGTCAAGTATCACCTTTAGGTACAAAACATGTCCTCCTAGGCTTGGGAACAGGAAACAAAAGAGTCAATCTCTCCAGATGTTTCTGATGTTGCTGTTTTGAGAACCACTGCACTGTACAATTAGATCTTTCAAATAGGGCCATAACTAGACCGTCATCCCACATGAGGGAGGAGAAAGCTGTCTCTGGATAAGCAGGTGACCTGTTCAAAGCTCAGTGGAGTTCTGGGTCCAGCTTACACTGTGTCTTGAGGACCAGTTGTGAGAGCCTCCTCCTAACTCTGAATTGAGTGATACCACTTTAGAAATTTAATCTCGACCACAGTGGAAGTATTTTTACTGTGTGTTATTCTTTGTGTCTGGATGTCCCCCCAAAGCCTCATGCAGTCATGGGAGCAGGTTTCTAGAATTTGTGACTGATTCATGGTCCAATGCTGGGATTATGGGTGTGAGTGCTACATCCATCCTGGGATAGGGAGCCTACATACAACATAAAGGACAGAAAGAGTCTTTTCTCCTTGCTCATCCCCTTTTTCTCTTGCTACTTTTGCTGTCGTCCACTGCCATGTGCCACTCTGCCTTGGAGCCAGCCGCGTGTGGAATGAAACCTACACAAACTGTGAGCTAAGTAAACCTTCTCTTCTTTAATTTTGGATGTTGGATACTTCGTCTCAGCAATGAGATAAAAGTAACTACGGTGTAAATTAGTAAATGCTCTGAATAAGGACTTCAAGCTCATCTGGAGAGCCATTGACACTGTTTGAGTCACTCATTGGCCCATGGTTGGTAAAACTGGGTCTTGAATCCAGGCATTCCTTCTCTAGAGGGCATGCTGTTTGCCACTAGATTAAATTTATTCTGGAAGGCTAGGAATGCAAGCTGGGGCCACAGTGTGGAAATCTTTAAGTGTCTGCCCAAATTCTGGGCTTTATTCTGCATACACTGGATTTTTTAGAGTTTTGAATAGGTAAGCACTATGTATGTTTAGGCAGGAGAACTAAATTGTTGCCTGTGATTTTTTACTTTGCAAATATGGTGAAAAAATGAGATGGGGGGGGTGTGGAGTAAGGAGTCAGAATGATCTACTTCATTGAAAAGGATATGTGTGGCCAGGGGGTCACCCCTGTGGACAAGAGGCCATGCAGTGCTGCAGAGCAGATGCCCTGGCCTCACAATGCTTCCTTGTTCTCAAGAAAAAGTTCCCCTGTCCCTCACTCTACTCATCTACCACATGTACTAGGCTTAATGTAGCAGCTGCTGGCAAGCGCTGTCCCAGGAGTATCAGAAAAGATCAGAATTCACTCTGCCACCCCTGTAGGTGACCGTTTGGTACCTGACCATGCACGTTCTCCTGACTCGGGGAAACTGAGACTTAGCAGGTCCCTTTCCTGTTAGGCATCCCTGTGCTTCAGGGGGACTGGACCCACCTCTGGCCCAGAAGGTGAGGTCTGATTGGATTTTAGCCAGTGGTTCTCAAAGCTTCGGTCTCAGGACACTCTTAAAATTTGAAGTCTCAGGTTAGAGATGTATCTCTGGTAGAATGTTTGCTTCATATAATTTCACATGGTTCTTACCTCTAGCACCACAGAAAAACAAACAAAGAAGTATGATTGATTCTCTTGTGACTCACAAGCCTGGCGATTGGATTTTCATACCATTGTGTGAGATGTGACTTCCTCAAACTCTGTTAGGATGTGGGCATACAGCTCATCAAATGTGAAAATAAAGCCTGAAGTCCTTCTGTTTGTAAGTTATATTAATCAATATCACCATATCAGAAATTAAATCAGAATAAAAATTTTATTAGCCTATTTAAAAAGAACACTAGATCCATTGAGTGACATGTTAATGTAAGTGATATATTTTTTATAATAAATTATTATATGTTTTAACACAAAAAATTTTGTGAGAATACTTAGTCATGAAAGAGAAAATAGCTCCTTTTATAGCCTTTTCAGGGGGAGATTAAAAATGGTGGCACAGAGACTGGAGGTAAAATAAAGCTTTTCTGGAGCCTGGAGTCAGACACCTGAAAAACAACTCCCTGAAGAAGTAGAGCTCTGGGAATCAAGAAAGATCTGACAGGGAAACTAAAACTACAAGAAACTGGAGAAACTGAAGAGAATGCAGAGAAAAGAAAAAAGCACTCAGTATCCCCAGCTTCCAGGGAGGAGGTCCTGGCTCTGCAAACACAAGGTAAAGCCAGACAGAAGGGGCACCCCCAGGGCGAAACTTGGGGCTGGCAGTACTAGCCTCAAGAAAAATCTATGGTTATTATAAGTGCAAATGCAGTATGGGGGTTTTGCTCTAAAAATGATTCCTTTCACATTTAGACTAGAATTGGGAAAGAAATTTACAGCCGTGCTTGCCATATTTGAGAGTGACATAATCAGGAGCCATCTTGGGAAGAGGTTTATTGCTTAGGACTGGGCTGCTCCGGGAACCAGAAGTCACAGAACAATTACACTTCAGGGTCTCAGAGGCTTCCCAACTATAGTTTTCTTATTATGCAGAGAAAAGAAAAAAGCAGTCAGGATTCCTAGTTCCTAGGGAAGAGGTCCTGGCTCTGCAAACACAAGGTAAAGCCAGAGAGAATGGGCAACCCCAGGGAGAAACAATGGACTGGCAGTGCTAGCCCCAAGAAAAATCTATGGTTATTATAAGTGAAAATACAGTATAGAGGTTTTGCTCTAAAAGTGATTCTTTTCACACCCTACCATAGTGACTGGGTGGGAGATACCCACAGGAGAGAATCATAGAGAAGGAGTTGGATAGTTGAAAACTCCCTGAGAAGTTTAAGGAACAGTGAGCTCAGATTGTGGAGGACACAGTGGTCCCTGGAGAGGAGCCAGGCCAGTCATGTGTCATATTCCTGAGGGGGCTTGGTCTAAAAGTGCTTATATTAAGTCCAGTGGGCTGCCTACCTACCCATATACTTCCAGCAAAGAACCCAGTGGTCTGTTTGCTTTTCCCATCTGTCAGTGTGATCGGGGTATGCCTTGACTTGGACAGTTGCCATATCCTGGGGTATATAGACAGAGTGGCCTCTGAGCAAAGGAGTCCCACATGATCCCAAAGGTTTTAAAGCTTGCTGGAAATAGCAGTGACTTAGGGCACCCAGAAGGACACAAACACTAAGTTGCTGGAGTGAATACAGTTCTAAGGCAGACACTACACCATTGACTGACTATGTCCAGCAGGAGAGACAGGACAGGACTTAGCTTTCACACTGAAAGACATGGGCACATAAACAAAATAGGCCTAGTTGTGATTCATTGTCTTTCACCCATATCCAAAAGCACAGACTATAAAAAGAAACCAGTCACTCAAACATGTAGAGGGTTTTTTGGACTCATTTCTTTTTTTATTTTGTTTTTATTTTTTTCTGTATTTAAAATTTTCTACTTTAATTATTTTTTCTTAGTTTTCTTTTTCTTGTTCTTTCTGTTACTGTTATCTAATTCTATTAACTTTCTTTTATTGGACTTTTCCTTCTCACTTACTCTCTCCTTGTATTCCTTTTCTTTTTTTCCAAATTTTACTTTTTCACCCTTCCTCCTCCAATTATTACTATTAGGCTTTATTAATATTTAGCTATTTAGAGGACTATTCTTTTTATTTTTTGGTACCGGGAATCAAACTCATGACCTAGTACTTGCCAGGCAAGTGCCTATGCCACTGAGCTAAATCCCTGACCCCTGGAGGACTATTCTATTGTTGCTAGATTTCTTTCTGTTGTTAATGGTGGCATAGTTTTGCTTCTAATAGATATTGTATGTCAATATTTTGTTTGTCTTTGAAGCTAAATTATTATTGCAGATCTCTGTTCTATTGCTAAGAATGGTATAGATGTAGCTTCATTATTGGTTCTTATGTCAATACTTGGTTTGTCTTTGGCTTTATTAATACTGCTGATTTCTTTTCAATTGTCAATGATGGCATAGTCATTGCTTTTAATTGGTTATGAGCAGATGCCAGTATCTTGCTTATCTTTGAATAATCAACATCATTGCAGTTCATTGTCTCTTCCCTCTGTGGTGCCAGAGATCAAGCTCCTAGAAGGAGAGTGAACCATAAGATCCCAAATATTGTGCTGGATAAATTGAACAAAGGTATAAACATCAAAACATAGCCAGACCCCAGGACACATCACAGGGAGACAGAATCTACTAATCTCCGCAGCGGTGATGGATTCTCTACCCTAACTGATCTTTAACCCACAGCACAAAGACAGTAGAAGCACAAGAAAGCAAGGTAACAAGATGTCTTCAAAAACGCCTAACTTCCCAAAAGCTGATCTCATAGTCATTGAAGTAGATGAAGCTGTAGATGAGGATCTCAAAAACCAATAGTTGAAATGTTTGATGAGATAAAAGAAGAAATATATAAGCAAATGTGTAAGATGTTTAATGACATCAAAGAGAATTTAATTAAATGGACAAAGATTTTACCAATAAAATGTTTGATGAACTTAAAAAGGGAAACAATAGGCTAATTGAATTAATATGACAATATAAGATAGAAATGACCACTTTGGTAAAGAATTAGAAAGTATACAAAGAAAATCAACTGAAAAACATGAGATGAAAAATTCAATGAAAAACATGAGTTGTAGACTGGAACAATGTGAGGAGATAGCATCAAAAATAGAAGACAAAGTAGATGTGGTAGATCATAAACTCAATAATATCTTAAAAATGACAAGACCTCAGGTAAGCTGGATCCAACAGCCACCAGACTGAAAAAAATCCCTGGGAATTGTAAGAATAAAAGAAAAGTTAGATGTCTCAAAAGGTATAAAAAATTGGCCGGGGATTTATCTCAGTGGCTTAAGCGCCTGCCTGGCAAGTGCAAGGTCATGAGTTCGATCCCTGGTACCAAAAAAAAAAAAAAAAAAAAAAAAAAAGGTATAAAAAATTTATTCACTGAAATCATAGCATAGTAACTTCCAAATCCAGGAAGAGAATTCAATATTCAAGTACAAGATGCATGTAGAATCCCACATAGCCACATAGCTGTAATAAAAAAGAACACCAAATAGCCACAATTTAAAAAATTTCCATAACATATCATAATCCAAATTTCAGAAATTCAGCAAAAGGAAAAAATACTAAAAGCTTTTAGAGAAAAACCAGCAAGTAATCTATAAAAACAAGCATATCAGAATTATGTGAATTTCTCAACACAAACCTTAAAAGCCAGGAGAACTTGAAGTTTTTCAAGTCTTAAAAAAAAATTGTCAACCCAGACTTTATATCCTGCAAATTAAGCCTTCAAAGTTGATAGCAAAGTAAAGACTTTCTACAACAAAGAAATCCTAAAGAAATACATGGCACCTAAGCCAGCATCATAGAAAAATTTGAGCGGTATCCTAGACAAGAGACAGGGCAGCTACCAGCAAGGATGAACCCAAAGGAAAGTATACATCTTACTGGGAGAGTAGACAGAAGAAAAAATAAATAAAGGAAGCAGCACTGGAAAAAATATTGACAAGAGTCAATAATAGCTCATAATAACTCTTAATGTCAATAGCCTCAACTCCCCAGTTGAAAAATCCAGCCTGGTAGATTGTAGCAAAAGACAAAATGCAACTGTACATTATGTACAGGAGACACATCTAATCCAAAAGGAAGGACATAAATTGAAAGTCAAAGTACAGAAAATGATACTCTATTGAGCTAGAGCCCCCAAACAAGCAGGAGTAGCTATCTTATTTTCACATATAGCAGACTCCAAGCCTAAGGTGATCAAAAGAGACAAAGATTGCCACAACATGGGGTGAGGGAAACAAACAAGAAGAGGCAATTGTAAATATCTATTCACTAAATGTCAAAATACTCAACCTTGTAAAACAGAAACTACTAGACTTAAAAGGACAGAGAAACACCAATACGGTCATAGTGGGTGACTTCAATATCCTGCTCTCACAACTAGACCTGTCGATCAGACAAAAAATCAACAAAGAAACATTAAAGCTAAACCACATCACTGAACAAGTAGATTTAAATGATATCTATAACAACGGAATACCAATTTTTCTCAGCAACAAATGAGACATTTTCCAAAATAGATCATATCTTGGGCCATAAATGATGTTTAAATAAATACAAAAAAATGGGGTCAGGGGTTAGGCTCAGTAGCACAAGTGCCTGCCTGGCAAGCACAAGGTCCTGAGTTTGATCCCTGGTACAAAAAAACAAAACAAAACAAAACAAAACAAAACAAAAAAAAAAACCAAAAAAAAAAAAAACCAAAAAAAATTCACTGCCAAATCATAGAGGATTTAAGCTAGAAATCGACAGAAAAAAAAGAAAGCCAACAAAATGCAAATACATGAAGATTAAATAATATATTATTGAGTAATTAATGGATCACAGAAGAAATCAGGGAAGAAATAAAAAAGTTCATGGATCAAATGACATTGGAAACACAATATACCAAAACCTATGGGACTCAATGAAAGCAGTTCCAAGAGGGAAGTTTATAACAGTACATGCATGTGTAAAAAGGATAGTGTGATCCCAAAATAAATAACCTAATGATACATCCTCGAAGTCCTAGGAAAAAAACAATGATACGAATCTGAAACTAATAGGAGAAAAGCATAAAGATCAGACTGGAAATGCATGAAACTGACACTAAAAAATGGTACAAAAGATCCATGAATCAAAGGGTTAGTTATTTGGAAGAATGGGGAGGGGATGTAGGAATGGGGAAACAGAGGGAGGGGAAGGGAAAAGGAAATAAAAAGAGCCAAGATGAGATATGTATATTACCAAGTCCCTGGAGATGGATGTCTTTAGCATGTGTCATAGTTGAGTTGAAAAAGGAATAAATAGCTCTTTAAAATAAATGTGGATTTTTCTGATACTACAGCAGAAGTTAACAAGAGGTAGCTGGTTAAAGTTTACTTGTGACAGCTCTTATGAGATCAGTGAATTTTCTCCCAGTGGCTAACATCAAATTGTGCCAGTTTGTGTTGCGTACTGAATGGATCTTCTATTCATTGTGATCATTTGCAAAACTGTGATTTATGTGTCCTTTTCCAGTGTTGACACATTTTACTATGCAACGTCAAAAAAATCATGTTTGTCAGTGTCATCATCAAACATCTGTACTGGGAAACTACCAAGCTTATGGTGTCAGACACAAGTTTTCCAAAATTCCAAGCTTTGTCTGAAAGTTTTCATTTTATTATTGGCCACAAATGCCATCAATAGTTTCCCTTGAAATACCTACTCATTTTATTCATTTAAAAAAATCTGCTGCATACCAAGTTTCAGTAACTATTTGGTTATTGTTCTTTCACATACAAAACAATATTCTCATATAAAGAACTAAAAAGAATTATACTCCTCAAAATAGAAGCCCCAACAAGAATGAGTAACCAAAATGAATAGATATTTCTCAGAAGGAGTACAAATGCTCAATAAATACATATAAAAAATCTCATCATTGGCCAGGGATTTAGCTCAGTGGCATAAGTGCCTGCCTGAGTTTGATCTCTGATTAAAAAAAGAAAAGAAAAAAGAAAAAAAGAAGTCTCGTCATCAGTGACCATGAGAAAAATGTAAGTTAAAACTACTCCAAGATACCATCTTACCCTAGGAAGAATGATTAGCATAAAAAATCTAATAATAATAAATGCTGGTGAGCATGGTGGTGGGGAGAAAGGAACTCTATTAAATAATTGGTGGGGATATAAACCGGTCTAAGCACTATGGAAATCAGTGTGGATATTTCTCAAAAAACTAAAAATAGACATTCCATTTGACTCAGCTATGACCTTTCTAGGTATCTTCCCAAAAGAGTTAAAAATCATCATATTATAGAGATACATGCATACCCATGTTTATAGCAGCACAATTTATACTAGCTAGATCTTGGAAACAGCATATCAGTTCATCCACAGAAAAACAGATAAGGAAAATATTGAATTTGTACTCAGTGGAGTACTACACTGCCAGAAAGCAAGATAATCTTGAGGCATTTGTAGGTAAATGGATGCAATTTTTTTTTATCGGTACCGGAGATTGAACTCACGACCACACGCTTGCAAAGCAGGCACTTACACCACTGAGCTAAATCCCCAGCCCCAGTGGATACAATTTGAGACCATAATTTTTTAAGAACATATTAGATGAAATAAATTGGACATACAAGCTTAAATATAAGCTTTCTCTTACATGAGAAATCCTAAATATATATGTACAATATGTATTAGAAGACCCCAAGAAATTCAAGTACTTCCCCAAATTACCTATTCTGTCATCTCAAAAGTATTTTAATACATGTTAATTTGTTTTATTTATACTACTAGTTTAGTTTGCTGAAAAGGAAGCTTTATGTTATCTGTTTCTTCTTTGTACAAATCTTTTTGGTCTGTGTCTTGCACTCTGAGTAATTACTTTGAAGATGATACACAGTATAGTAACTTTAACAATAGTTATTCTCTTATTTTGCTATGAAGTTTTGTTTTATTTTTCATAAAATAAAAAAATGGTGTTTTCTGTGAAAAGCAGCTAGTTTAGTTTGTAACTTGGACAACTGCATAAGTGCTTTATCTTCAGGTCATCATTGAACTTTGAAGCAGCCAAGATGCTTGCTGTTTTCTGTACACTCTTCCTTGCCTAATGCAGGACACACTTATTTGTTTGAGTGTGTGGCAGTGTCACTCAGAATGACCCTGAGCACAGTCTGCCTCTGCCTAGGGGCTGATGGGAGCTTGAGGACCCAGTGGGTAGGTCTCTAAGTCTCTGGAGGGCAGACCCTCCCTGGAAGGGCTTAAGTGATTACTTTTCTTCTCTCTCTTTTTACTTCCTTTGCTCTCCTGAATGTGGCTGTCATGATGTGCTGCCTTGGCCTTCCCACCAGAGACTTAAAGGAAATATGTCTGTATATCTTGGAGTAGAAGCTCCAAAACTGTGATTCCAAATAAACTTTTACTCTTTAGATAAAGTATAACAAAACACTCTGCTATTTTGTTACAGTAATGGAAAGCTGACCAGTACAAAGAGAATACCAGCAGAATGGTCAATCCAGCTGCATCTTTACATCCATCCATGTGTAAGGCAAATGTACAATTCTTCCAGGGAGACATTTATTCAGGCTTCATGTTTGCATGCCAATCTTTAATTTGACAAATTGCTTTCATAGTAGGAAAGGCCAGTGCTCTCACTGCCTTTTTTTTTTTTTTTTTTTGCACTGGGGATCAAACTCACGAACTCGTGCTTGCAGGCAGGTGTTTATACCGCTGAGCTAAATCCCTCCTGCTGTCATTTCTTTTATAGGGTTTTGATTCTGTAGGCATATGGCAGTGTCAACTGTGTGAGACTTAATTTGTCTCTTCTCAGTCAGTGCAACTTGGATTACTTATTCTGTAAATTTGCTTCTGTGACATTTTTATTTCCATCTTGGAAAACTCTTAACAAATTATTTTTTGTCATTTTAAAAGCTTGATAGCATTTCTGCTTAAAATAGATAGTACCTTTTTCTTTAGACTCTGGTCTTAAACTCATACACCAGTGAATGTGGCCTTATATCAGGGTCCATGCCAGGGTGCAGCAAGTGAGATGCTTAGGCCTCAAGATTTAAGAGACAAAGAAACTCTCATTCTGCTAGCCTGAAAGTGATGTCTCTTTCAATTTTGTGCTCTACATGCCTGTATGTGTGTTGTAGTCAGGGTTTGCAAGGAAAACAATCCAATACAGGACACAGAATTTATAATATTATAATAGTCACCCAAAGGGTCAAATACAAAACCAACAATAACAACAACAACAACAACAAACAAAGTGCAGGAAATCTGTCCACACAATAAGACCCAAAGAATCCAGCTGAGGGCCATGACAATGTCCTGCATGAGTCTAGCTGAAGACCGAGAGCCCATGACAGTTCTGGGATCTAAGCCAGTAGCTTGAAGGTTCCGTACTGGAGCCAGGAAGCAACGCTCATAGTAAGGAGCAGGGTTTCCCTGAAAGGTACCACAGCCATCCTCAGCGACAACGAGGTCCCGAGCTCCTCTGACAATAACAGCCAAGTTCACATCAAGAAAGAAGCTTGACAAACTCCTCCAGGAGAACCAATGGTAACAGGAAGACCAACAACACCACTTCTTCCTCTCCAGTTCTCCTTTTTATGTTGTTGGCAATAAGCCTCAGGTGGGCCCTCCACACCCAGAACCACACTGATTCAGTTCAGCTGGGTGTTACAAGTTGACCACCAGTGGTCAATCCACCAGTGTGTGTGTGTGTGTGTGTGTGTGTGTGTGTGTGTGTGTGTGTGGCACTCTAGCACTGAGCTACATTCTCAGTCCTTTTTAAGCTTTTTGTTGTTGTTGTTGGTGGTTTTTTTTTGAGTCCAGGTATCATTCAGTCACTCAGTTGTCCAGGTTGGGCTCAGACTTATGATCCTACTTATCAGCCTTCCAGAGTGTTGAGATTACAGGCATGCACTACCACACCTGGCTTCTAAGTATCATTTTAAGAGCTAATGATTTATCCTTAAATATGAGATAATACATTCTACAAATTAATTTCTTTTACTTTTGAAGGAAATATTAAATTCCAAAATAATAAGTGTGGGTAAAATGTAAAAATTCAGTAAAGATTTTGACCATTTAACAAGCACTGTTTCAAAGTGAAACCACAAATTATGCTTCCTGTGTCCCTTATAAATGCAAGCAAATCTCAGCTTTCAAGGTAATACATTCTTGGATGATGATGAGGTTAGAGATTATTACAAATATAACTGTAGCTAATGGGAGCACATTGGAAGTACTTAAGAAAAACTAAATTCAACTTTTAAAATGCATATATTTGTGCCCTAAGCCAACTTTTCTTATAAAGTTATAGGCCACTCAGTTGTACACAAGTGTATTGAATTGTTACAGCCATGGCATCGTTGATCAGGCAACCTCTGGAAAACCCCACTGTCCCCTCATGAGAAAATGAGCATACAAGAAACAAACGACACCATTACCTTTCTGACAGAAACGAACTTTGATCTCACGGGCCTACTGAAAGGGGTCCCTGGTCATTCTGTGAGGACCGCTGGTCTAAGATTGCATCAGTCCCTTGCCAATGATGGGAAAGACACCGTCATGTGACACTACTGTAGCCAGAGAGACAGGAGGAGAATTCTGGGGAAGGATTCCTAGCTTTTGAGAGGGAAATACAAGAGATAATATATTCTCCCATTAGACGTTGCTGGGCCTGGATACAATGCTTGCAATGTCATGCCCACCTCACAACCTTGAATTGTCATGAGTGTCCACATGCCTTCCATTCACAGCCCAAATCCGATGATTGGTGAATCCTATTAGAATCACTATTAAAATATATTCAGCATCTGGGGCTGGGGATTTAGCTCAGTGACTTAAGTACCTGTCCAGCAAGTATGAGGTTGTGAGTTTGAGACCTTGTACCAAAAATAATATGTATATATGGCATCTGACCACTCCCATCTGCCTAGTCCAGGCCACCTTCGTTACTTGCTTGCATTATTACAGTATTTTCCTAACTAAATTTGCTCTTCCCCTTTCTCTCTATATATCACCAGGGCAGCCAGGCTGTCTGTTAAGAAGTCAAGCTCATGTTACTCTTGTGTTCAGAAGCTCTTGATGACTTCCCCTGCCATGGTTCATGTCCTTACCATGGTCACCAGGATCCCCTGACCTGGCTCCAGCTGGCTGCCCCTGCTGATCTCCCCTTCCTTACTTGTCCAAGACAGGCATGTGCTGAGCTCCTGGCTTGGGCCCTTGAAGTCCCCTTGTCTGCAGCACTTTCCTCCAGATAGCTTCACAGCTTATTCCTGGGCTTATTACCTTCTCACCACTCTCAGCCCCTTTATCCGGCTTTATTTTCATCTGGGGCATTTCCATCTTTGGCGTAATGTACAGTTATTGTTTATTTCATATCTCCACCAGCCACAAGCCAGTTCCATGCAGAGCTTGTTATGCCTAGTGCTATAATTCCACCACCTGGAAAAGGGCTTGGCCCTATGATAGAGCTCATTAAATAAGAATGCTAGGTAGAAAAAAGTAAACAGAGAATGGTGAACAGTTAATAAGAATTTCACAAAATTAAAGAAAGAGGAAAGAGCTTGTGTTTTTAAAGTTCATGGAGTAAAAGACAGATTGACTAAAAGCAAATAAATGAACAAGCTAGATGCATGACGGAGTTCTTAGAAAACTGAACACAGGAGCAAATGCTGAAAGTTTACAAAAAGCAAAAGCACATCATGAACAAATAAAAGGACTATGTTGACATCAGTTTGCTCAATGGGAGAAGGTAATGAGGTATGAGAAATTAGGACTGTAAATAACTTAGGTTTATCATTCTCTGAAGGAGAAATTTTAAATAAGGGATGAAAATTACTATCAGGAATCAATTCTAGGTGAGGGAGGGGACAGTGGAAAGTGAATGTAGACAGCCAGCAAGAAATGAGTGCCAAAGGAAAGAAATTCATAATGGAAAAGATAAGATGGTTCTTAAAAAGTGACAGGAGACAAACAGAAGCATAGAAATAGAATATACCACTTTTGACCTACTAGAAGAAAATCTAATCTATGCAATGAACACAGAAGAGAGAAAATGTGTCATGATAAATACAGGAGACACAAAATAAGACAGCTAAAATAAGCCCTAAAATACTAGCAATTAGGCTGGGGATTTAGCTCAGCAGCATAAGCACCTGCCTTGCAAGCACATGGTCGTGAGTTCGATCCCCGGTACTGATAAAAAAAAATACTAGCAATTAAAATAATTGCAAATGAGTTAAATTCATTGTTTGGGTTATAATCAAAGCAAAATCAAGCAACTTGTCATTTAGAGACTGTGGCAGGTGCTTGAAGTATTCTCTGCCCTTCTTTGTGGCTTTTCTCTATAAAGGTTGAAACATTACACTGTTCTTGTTTTGCTTTTTGGTGGTGGTGATGATACTGGAGATCAAACCCAGGGGTAGTTACCATTGAGCTACATCCTGTCCATTTATTTATTTATTTATTTATTTATAGACAGGGTTTCACTAAGTTGCCCAGGTGGGACTTGAATTTGGGACCCTCCTGCCTCAAGATCCTTAAATGCTGGGATTATATATATATATATATATTGTTTTCTTAATTCCCATTACAAGTGGGGTGATGATAAGATACTTCTGACTGGTGAGACACAAGTGGAAGTCTACTGAACCACCTTGGTGGTCCAAAAAGAAACAGAGAATTGCACAAACCAATAAATATGAAATATTAAGTAATAATCGGATTTCCCCTATCAAAAATCCTAGATGATTGTAACACCCTTTAAAGAGACAGATAAACACTATCTTACACAAGTTTTCTAAGAAATAAGAATGAAATACAATGATCTCACAAGGCTAGTCTAATCTTGATTCTAAAACTGACAGAGGAAACACAGAAAAATTATAGATCTTTTTCATTTATAAGCATAAATGTGAAAGTCCTAAAGGATTAACACATGTATGTATTCAAAAAAATAAATAAAACATCAGGATGGAAATGGGTTTATCCAAGGAATGCAAGGAAAGTTCAACATCAGAAAAAGGTAAAAAAAAGTCAATGTAATTCATCATATTAATAGACAAAAGGAGGAAAAACACACCAAAGATAGAGACAATTCTTTTCAATAGCTATTGAAGTGGGTTTTGATAAATTACAAGCTTGTTTATAATTTTTAAAATTTTTATAAGATTGATAGTAGATGGGAACTGCTTTGATAAATGTTACCTACCAAAAATCTCATAAAGAAAAACTTTGGAAGCATTTTTTAGGGTTAGAAATAAGACTAGGATACTCGTTATTTACCATAGCACATGGCATGTGACTCATGCAATAACACAAGAAAAACAAACACTAGGCAGAACAGTTAGAAGGGAAAAGACAAAAGTATCATTATTTATAAGTAAGATGATCAACTATGTAAGAACCTAATAAAGTCTACAAACTTCTGACATTAATAAGAGAGGTTAGCAAACTTATCAGACTCAGGATCAACCTGAAAACAAATCAGTAACATTTATTCCAGGAAAACCAACCAGAAAATAAGATAACATTTGCAATGGTAACAAAAATTTTATTGAAAAAAATTTGAGATGTTGTTTTTAAATACATCAAAATAGTAAAATTAAGATCCTCAATGAATATAGGAATAAATGATGAGACAGACTTGTGATATCTATAGCAACTAGACACAGATGGTGATTAAGCAATTTTTTAAAATTACATATTCAACTTGCAGTATATTTCAGTGGGAGGCCATGATTCTGGATAGGATGACCTATTGTAATGATATAAATTGTCCTTTAATCTACATCTAAAGCAATTCCCATCAAATTCCAGCACTGCATGTGTGCATAAACTTGGAAAAATAGCAAAAAGCAACTATAAGTGGGAAATATACAGAAGGTAAAATCTAAATGGTCAAGAACCTTTAGAACAGATACTTCATCCCAATTCCTATAAGAAAAATAACTAAACAAATGAAACCCACCATTTTCTCTATATTTTATATTTATATAAATAGAGTATATATTTTGAGCCAGGTTCTTGCCAGTGTAGTCAAGGAACTTTCCAATTTTCTGCTTCAGCCTCCCAAGTGCTGGGATTATGAGCACACATCACACCTGTTTGACCATTTTATATTTAAAAGATTGACAACCCTTAACAAGTTGGATAATATCAAGTGCTAGAGAGATGAAGAAACAGACCCTCATGTAGGTTGGTGAGAACTACAGGTATTCAGGGAGTGTGTACCACGTAAAGTGTATCTGCACTGTACGTGGCACAGTGCAGTCTGCAAACCAAATCCTGGGCACATATATAGGGCCAAGACTTTCACATCAACATACATAAAGGGACACACACTTAGATTCTTGTTATTGTGCTATCTGCGGCAGCAAGGAGTTGTAGACAGCCTGGGTATCCACCACTGGGCAAATGAGTAGAGGAACTGGTAGCACGTGCTTCACAGTTACACAGGGGTCCTCTATAGGAAGACTGCGACTCCATCTCCCAAACACAGGGCCACTATTACAGGGTTGAAAAATAGACTCTCTAGCAGTGTCAATGGCCTAGATTAAGGTCACATGTACCTACCATGACCCTGTCTTATCAAAAGCACTTAAATGTAAAGAAAGCCTATTAATCTGGGCATAGTGATTCACAGTTGTAATCTCAGTACCCTGGGAGGACGAAGCAGGAGGATTGTAAATTCATACTCAGCCTGGCAGTTTGGCAAATTCACAAGGCTTTCTCAGAATACAAGATAAAAAAACAGCTGAGGATGTAAGCTCAGTAAGGCCCTGAGTGCAAACCCCAGAGCCAGAGGGTGAAAAATAAGGGAGGAAGAGACAGGAAAGGAGGGAGTGAGGAGGGAAGGAAGGAGGAAGAAGGGAAGGAGAAAGAAAAGAAGGAAGAAAGGAAGAGGGAAGGAAGGCCAGCCAGCAAATGTGGAGAAGGCTGGAGTTAAGGTGTAGGAAGGGAAGGAGTACACTGCAGATGGCCTTTCCTACTTTTGGGTACCTGAACCCTGGAATAATAAAGTAAAATAAAACATGCCGGGGATACAGCTCAGTGGCACAGCGCCTGCCTGGCAAGCGCGAGGTCCCAAGTTTGATTTCCAATACAAATAAATAAATAAACAAAAAATAAAAAATTTAAAAGAAGCCCAAAGGTGAAGAAAGGATCTCTATCTGGAAAGGGTCTTCGTCCCCAGGCGAAAGTTCCCAGGCCGATTTCCCCAGAGACCCCAACTTCTTCCACGCAGACATGTTCCCGCAGCACACCGGGGCACCCAGATCCGCGCCACCCTCCGGCCTGGCTGGCTTTCGCGCTCAGGCGGCGGGCGGAGCACACCGGCCGAGCAGCCTGAGGTCACCGGCCGCGGAGAATGGCCTCCTCTGTGTGAGCTTGTTTGCTTTGGTTCCGCGCTTAAAAAAAAAAACCTTTTTCACACATAATTAGGGCTGTGGCGGCGAGATTGTGTTCGAGGTGCTTTTACTGGAAATATCGGGAGGAGGGACAGGGAGGGCTGTGTTCCCCTCGCAGCCGGGGATGGAAGACGCGACCGGCCAGGAGCAGGCGACTGCAGGCAGGGGCCAGGGCGGGGCGGGGCGCACGAGCAGCGGCCAGCGCGGGTGCGCGCGAGATGCGCGGTGCGGTGCGTGTGCGCACGTACGCGTGGGCGCTCCTGTGGGGTGTGTGTGGGCGTGCCCGGGGCGTGTCCGGAGAGTGTGCGGATGACAAGGGTTGGCGCCTACCCGGCCTCCTACTTCTTCTTTGCTTTCCCCGGCTCTCCAACTGCAGAGAGAAGGCAGCAGGTGGAGGGGCCAGGATGCAAGGTGTGGTCCAGGTCCAGGAGCGGCCGTGGGTGGGAAGAGGAGCGGGAGGAGGGCGCCGGGGACGCCTCTACCGCGTCTGCGCAGGTTCAGGAGCCTCAAGTTCTGGTCCTGAGCCTGGGTGTGCCTAGCGGTCCTCTGGTCCTCTGAATCTTTCTGGACTTCAAATAACTTCTTCCTGAGACTGCTCGGACCTTCAGCCCTGTGCCGACTGACAGCCCACGGAGAACGCTGTTCAGAGAACACCAAATACCTTGGTCTCCATCTCAGAGCTCGACAGTGTGCACCGTGTGCTAACGGCTGTGAGAGGCCCGTTAGTAACGCACAACCCTCCTCACTTGGAACTTGTGTTTGTCTTGCTGAGCACTTGCCAAACATTGAAGTGCGGCGACCCTACTTTTTTTTTTTTTTTTTTTTTTTTTTTGCATAGCGTCTATTAACAGCTTGGGAGTTCTGGTTACTACTTCTGTATAATAAACTACCCCAAACTTAGTGGCATAAAACAGCCATTTCATTATGCTCCTGGATACTGTGGATCAGAAATTCAGGGCTCAGTGGAGATGGTTTATCATTTACGGTTTAGGGCCTGGAAGTTTAGGGCTGGGGATGACTGCAGCTGGAGCCCTAGTCAGTGGTGGGCCTGGTAGTTGACCGTGGCTGTGGCTGGGACCCCAGGGGAGGCTCTGAGCATCTACACGGTTGGAATTACTACCTGGTGGCTTAAAGCTCCAAGGCGAGTGTTCTAAGGGATTCAGGCAGACTCTCATCCCCTTATTCTCCTGGGTAAGCTTGGGGTGTGGAAGGCCCTTTACAAGCAGGAAGAAAGTATGCGCTGTGGCGCTCATCTGTGTTCCAGCTGTTTGGGAGGCTGGAGATCGCAAGTCACAGGTCAACCTGGGAAACGTAGACCTTGTCTCAAGGTGTGTGAAAGGGTTAGAATGTTTCACTAGGATGTGTGAGGCTCTGGGTTCAATCTTCATTTAAAAAAATGGAGCATGTGAGATGGAAGAGATCGTTGCCACCATCTTTGGAAAATGAGTCTGACACACTCTGAGAAGGGGTGAGCTCCAGTTTATGGATTTCTAAGGGCTTTTTGAAGTCTGATTCCACCAGGATTCCGTCTTCTGGGTCCTGACCCCTATTCCCTCTCGCACTTGTGCCCAGAGTGCAACTTCCAGGCGCACCTCCTCACATTGTGACCTTTACCTGGCTTCTACCTGGCCGCATGGTGCCACATAGCCCTGGAGAGCATAAAAGGCCATAGAAAGGCCAGTAGGACCCACATTTTACTTATCATCCCCATTCTAAAGTCCTTTGGGGTTGGTTTCTCATTTCATTCTTGGAGGAGGGGTTTGGTTGGGAAGCTTTGGGGAGAACAGGATTGACCACTTCTGGAAAGTTCATCTCATGACCGCTTTGGGGAGGCCATTTCTCCTTGTCTGCTTGTGATAATGAGAAGTATATGCTGTATTTGGTTATGGTTCTGGCACAGAACTGCTAAACCCTAGTAATTCTCCAGCTAATGGAGCCTTTGGTATGCTAACTAGATGACTTAGCGGAGGGGCTGAAGGGGCTTCAGGATTGGGCCTGGAAGCCCCAGAAAGGCCAAGGCATGATTGAGGATTTGAACTTTCTCTATGTCTCTTCTTTGGAAAGGTAGGTGTCAAGATTGAGTTCAGTCACCAATTACCAATGATTTGCTCAGTAGTCCCTATATATATAAAACCTCCCTAAATATAGAATCTCCATAAAAATTTCTGGACCAGTGGGGAGGGTGGCTCAGTGGCAGAACCATGCCCTGGGTTTTGCCTCCAGCACTGTCAGAAAACAAAATGAAACAAAAATCCCTAAGCCCAAAAGAAAAAAAAAAATCTCTATACAATGAGGTTTGGAGAGCAACTGGTTTCAACACACATACTCTCTCTCTCTCTCTCTCTCCCTGTGTGTGTGTGTGTGTGTGTGTGTGTGTGTGTGTGTGTGTGTGTGTTCAGAAGCCCCTATGCTCAGGACCCTTCTAGACCTCATCCTTTATATTTTTAACCTGGCTGTTTGCTTGTATCCTTTGTAATCACTTTTGTAATCAACCAGTAATAGTAAGTACAGGACTTTTTTGAGTTCTGTGAGCCACTCTAGCAAATTATCGGACCTAAGGAGGGAATTGCAGGAAGCCTTGAATTTTAGCAGGTCAACAGAAGTTCAGGAGGATCAGAATTGTGATTGGTGTCAGAAATGTATGTGTAAAAAGAAAGAAAGAAAAGGAAAGGAAAAAAAGAGAGAAAGATAGAAATTTTGTGTATGTGTGTGTGGTGGGGGAGATGGTCTGAGCCCTTACCCTGTGGATCCTGTGCTAAGTTTGGGTAGTTAGCATCAGAGTTAAAATGAATTGTGGTACACTCAGTGAATATCTGCAGTGTTGGAGAAGCAATTGGGCAGAGGAAAGACCATTTAGTATGCAGTATTGTGGGTAAAACTAGTTCTTATCATCCATTTTCCTAGTGTAGTTTTCTCCACTTCTAACTCCATGTCTTCTTCTACAGAACTTTCCTTTTCTTTCCTTGAGCCAACCTAGACACAGCTATAAAAACTGGCATGATTTATGCTACTGGATTAGTAAAGAGAAGGACAAGCATCTAGGAAAAGAGAAGTCGGCTTAGGGTTGAAGGCGAGTGGAAGTTAGCTGGTGAAGGCTTTGTGAGGAGTTGTAGACTTTGTTGATCTTGTAGATTTTCTGCTGGAAATCTTTGTAAATTTTGTGCTGGAAGTAACTAGGAGGAGAGTTCTAGAGATGGATTGTCAGCTTCTCATCAATGTGACAAAATATCAGGTAAAAAAATGAGTAAAGAGTAATTTTGGTTTATGGTTTTGGATGATTCAGTGCATGGTAAACTGGCTCCATTGCTTTTAGGCTTGTGATGAAGCAAAAAACATCATGGCGGGAACGTCAGGGTGGAGGAAAGGTGCTCATTTGATGATAATTAGAAAGGAGAGAGGGAGAGAGAGAGAGAGAGAGAGAGCGTGAGCGCTTTGCTTCTGAGCTTCTTCCTTCTGCTTTTATTCCATTGGGAGCCCCCCAACCTACCAGCTGGTGCTGGCCACATTCAGGGTAGGTCTCTCCCCTCAGTTTGCTGTCCCACATGCCAGTCGTCTCTGGAAAGACCTTCTCAGACCATGCCTTCACTAATTTCCTCGGCATTTCTCAATCCAGTCACAGTTAACAGTCAAGATTAACCATGGATGGGACACAAGGATGGTTTTTATTTTAAAAAGAAGGGATGGAGGATAAAGTGTGACAGCTAGTGGGCATATTTTAGTGTTGACACACATCGGAAGGAGAGGATGGCACATTCAGATATTTGGAGACAGGGCCTGGCTTCAGGGACTATGTGGTGCTTTTTCTGTTAGTGGGAACCCTAGTGAAGACAGGTTAAGGTAAAAGAGGGAGAGACGGTGACTTCAAGCTACCTCAAGACACAGTTGTCAAGGAGGTGGTTGGGTGTAGTGGTTAATGACTTAGATATGGGAGTCAGTACCCTTGACGTGGTGAATGAAAGACATAGAGACCTTGCCCAATCCATCTATTCTCTCTGTCTATATAATTTCTTGTTTGAGCCAGTTGGGGATAAGTTACATACATCACAGTCTTTTACCTTTGAATATTTCATGTCTGTTTCCTAAAACTAGGACTACTCTAGTATTTAACTATAGAATGGCAATCAACTTCAGTAAATTCAACATTGATACAATGCTTTTATCAAATCTTCTGTTTGTATTCCAATTTTATCTAATGTTATGGGGACATCTTCATTTCCTGCAATTGTGATGTCTTGAAAATATTGTGTACTAATGTTTTTATGACAATACAATAGTGCAGTCATGCTCTTTGCAAAGGAACAAGGGGACTTATAAAACTGAATTATTTCATAGTGCCCTGTGGTTCTGTCCAGAGACACTGATGCTGAATGACAAGCATTCTCTTCCATCCATCCTGGAAGCAGGTATCTGTGACAGACAGCGTGAAGGCCCTCACTGGGGAGAATTTCAAGAGTGCAAGTTTGAGGCAGTTTGTGGGTGTAAAGTCCCAGCCAGCCAGTCCTTCGGTGCTGTACCTGTGTTCTGGCCACTTCCTGATGGCAGGAGAGCACCCAAATAGCGTGAGTCACAAAGTGCCTCTTCCACCGCAGACTTTTTTTTTTGCCCAGTATTGTTTACTTGCAGAACAGTCTCCTCTCTAGGACCCTGTTGGTTAGAACTGGCCAGAGATGTCGCCCTTTCACCTGCTGGTCACCTCAGTCCCTCTGATCCCAACTATAGATCTCTTTTCCTCCTTTTGGTTTCTTGTTAACACTTGTAAAACATGCTGTCCCCTCTGAACGGAGCCCAATCAGTGCTGGAGAAGAGCTCAAGTTGGCTTTGATGTTGACGATGACCAAAGGCTTGTGTTTGGAGAAAAAACACAAGTGTTTAATTTCGGAGCTGTGGCCTTGCCTCCTGACCCTCAGTGCCTGCATCTTGAGCTGCAAGTCTGGCTAGGTTGCCCAAGGGGAAGTAGGGCTCTAGCACCCAGACCCAGACCGCCTATAGGCCTTGGCTGCTGGGGAAGAGGCTGGATACTGAGGCTTTGGGGCTTAAGCAGCTTCTAAGCAATAACATCTTCGGTTCAGCACACAGCTTTTATTGACCTACAGCCCCCTGCAGGAACCTGCTCGGGGTGCAAGGCATTGAGGGGTAGGTCCATTTCCTGTCTCAGAGAGCTTCCTATTTAGCAGAGAAATGGACTCAACAACAGGAATATAAACTGTGACTTCTGATTTTAGAGTGAGAGCAATTGTGATGTCAGTGTCAGTCCAAAGAAGTGCTCAGTTCCTGGAACCAGGAGGGTCCGTGGAGGGCGTGGCCTGAGAGCGGGTCCTAAGGGTGGTAAAGAGGATGGAGGTGTCTGGTAGGCTGGCTGCAGACCCAGGTCTCCTCTGCAGTGACCTTGGGTGGCTTTGCCTATGACTGTGAAGGCTGATTTTAAACTGAGTTTGTAGGGCAGAGTGTCCACATGGCTGGGGGAGCTGGAATCCTCGGCTGTGGGGACTCATTGGCACCTGGGACAGGCTAAGGCTCTGGTGTGGGCACTGCACAAGCCAGTGGCTTTGGGGTGAGTCAAGGCCAAAGCCAGGACCCCCTGAGAGCAGTTGCCACTGCTGGCCTGTGTGGGACAGGCATGAGTGGAGAGACTGAGGAGGCTGGGCTGGAGTGGGTGAGGTGGGAGGGACATTTCTCCCCTGCATACCTCACCGGCCTGGCCCCAGAAGGATTCAGCAGCCAGCTGGAGGCAGCTAGCTATTAAGACAACTTCTTGTCTTTACTCTTGTGCTCTGTTAACTGAAATCATAGTTTGCTTTTAGAAACTTAAAAAGAGATGGAAAATTAGGGCCAGGAGGACAGGCTACCAAACTTGAATTATTTAAGAGGGAGAAATAGACCTAATTCCACTGTGCTACCCACTCTTAAAAGTTCTGTGTCACTGGAGTTATAAGCATTGGAGCAGTGCATTTATAAGTCACAGATATGCTTTTTAAAAAAAATTTTATTTAAAGAGAAAAAAACCAAAACAGAATAAAGGATAGCAACAATACAGAATTCCAAGGAAAAAAGGAAAAGAACAACAACAAAAAATCCTAAGAAATTATTACTTGACAAATTACATACTGATTTCTTGGAAATAGTTGTTCAAATTACAAAGTTAAAACATGTAAAGTAGACATTCAAACAGTGAGACTGTTAACAGTTCTGCTCCACGATCTGACAAAAACAGCAATATGGTCATCCGTCTTACCCACTCAAATATACATGCAATTATATCAAAAGGGTAAAATTAAACACAACAAAATAGAACAAAGTAGATCACAAGAAAGCAATGTAACAGACATAAATTTCAAAACTAGACAGAGATATTCACTCTCATCGTATTGACTCTTGTTTTCTTCCAAATAGTTGTCCATATTGTCACATACAGGGAATTCACATGAAACAACATAGTATGGAATTGATCTGAGAAGGACGAGGAGGGCACTTCAGGTCTTCAAGATCATACCAAGAATGGCTGTCATAGTGTCTCTCATTCTCCTCAAAACAGCTGTCCATACCTTACTGTGTGTTGAACTTAAACAAAACAAAACAAGCTAAAATCACTTTGAACAAAGAGTGATAGTTTTGCTGGATTTCACATCATGATATTATGGAATCAGCACTGGGTACTGTAGTGTCTCTTTTTCTTCAAAGTAGTTGTTCATTTCAACATGTGTTATATACTTGGTTCTCGTAAACTGTTTGAAAGCGCTACACATGCATGAGTCTTTACATGTATATCTATCATTTCTGTATTAGAGGGAAAAACAAAACAAAGCAAGATAAAACAACTCCTAAAAAAGCATGAAGCAAAAAAGTCATATAAAACTGCAATACAAGGTGATCTACAATGGTTACCATGATGTCTCAGCAGTATATAACAACATTAATAAAAATGAAGCATTGGAGACATTATAAGACTTCAAAAGCAAGTAGTAATCAAACCAGAGTGGGTATCTTAGTGAATCTTGTCATCTTCAGTGTAGTTGCCTATACTCTTAGACTTGATGCTATCAATCATAACAGATTTAAATAAAATCAGTTAATACAAAGTAGCAATATAACAAACTAGATTCAAATAAGATCAGTCATAATAAGACAGTATAAGTTATAAAGGGCTTCAGATTAAGCTGATAGGAAATTAGGGATGATTACCATAATATGTCCTCTTATTTTTGGGATAGCTGACCATGTCCTCAAGTGTAGCGTAAGTAGACAAACTGGAACAGCACGTAATCCATCCAAGCAGAGTGATGAGAATAATGTAAATTTTAAATCTTGTTACCCAATTAACAATATCCTCTGCCTTCCTTTTTTAGACAATTCCTCCCCTTTCACTCCCATAGGGTACACTGCTTGTTTTGGGTCCCACTGCCTCCCTATGTAGAGCACACAGATATGCTTTAATTAAATTTATAATATGGTGCACTACATGGACCCAAAGAGCTCCAGGTGTGGCAGTGGTAAGGAACAAAATGGAAGAAGCTCATATCTGCACTGGAGGTCAGTTATGGGAAACCCTTTCAACCCACCAGCTGCATTTACAGTCCCTCTGTAAAATGTACTGACTGAGGCCCTCAGCACTCTCTAGTACATCTGTGTACTCCAGCTCTTCTCTGGCTTTGTTGTTGCTGACCAAGAATTGGGTGTATAACTGAGTGTGATGGCACACATCTGTAATCTCAGCACTCTGGGAGGCTGAGGCAGGAGGACTGCAAGTCTGAGCTCACCCTGGGCAACTTAATGCCTTAGCAAGGCTGTGTCTCAAAATAAAATGCTGTAGAAAAGGGCTGGGGATGGAGTTCAGTGCAAAGGCCCTGAGTTCAATCACAGTACCAGCACACACACACACACACACACAGCGTTTTTATTTCCTACAGTTATTTACACAGGTAAATACTTATTTACTTAAGTACTTCATACTTACCATTGTCATGAAACAATTGCAACAAATACTGTATGATTAAGTATATATGAATAAGAAAACAGCAACAGGTGTTATTTCTGAAAACTAAATGGACTGCTTTGGGGGAGATACAATAAGGACAACCTACTGGAGAAAAAAATTTAAATGAAATTAAAATGACTACTTGTCTTCAGCCTAGTTTGGCCGCAACCTGTCTAGAACCAGATTCTGAGAATCTGAGTGTCAACCTCCTCCACTTCTAAACCTTTACTATACCTGCGGTTCCCTCTTTCTGCATGACCTTTCCACCAACTACATGTGGGGCACAGACTTGGCTCGCTCCTTTGAGCGCTTCCCTGGAAGTCCTTCCCTTCCTGCTGCATTCTGGGTGGGTCTTCCCTGACCACTTT
>PVJX010021284.1:0-32125 GCA_004027295.1 Dolichotis patagonum
TTAAAAAAAATTAAAAAAAAAAAAGAGAAGAAAGAAAAAAAAAAAACAGAATAAAGGGTAGCAACAATACAGAATTCCAAGGAAAAAAGGAAAAGAACAATAACAAAAAAACCTAAGAGATTATTACTTGACAAATTACATACTGACTTCTTGGAAATAGTAGTTCAAATTATAAAGTTAAAACATGTAAAGCAAACATTCAAACAGTGAGACTGTTAACAGTTCTGCTCCACAATCTGACAAACAAAACAGCAATATGGTCATCCATCTTACCCACTCAAATATACATTCAATTATATCAAAAGGGTAAAATTAAACACAACAAAACAGAACAAAGCAGATCACAAGAAAGCAATGTAAGGGATATAAATTCCAAAACTAGACAATTGGAAATATTCACTCTCTATAGTATTGACTCTTGTTTTCTTCCAAATAGTTGTGCATATTGTCACATACAGGGAATTCACATGAAACAACATAATATGGAATTGATCTGAGCAGGACGAGGAGGATGTTTCAGGTCTTCAAGACCAGACAATAGGGAAGCCGAGAATGGCTGTCATAGTGTCTCTCATTCTCCTCAAAACAGCTGTCCATACCTTCCTGTGTGTTGAACTTAAACAAAACAAAACAAGCTAAAATCACTTTGAATAAAGAATGATAATTTTGCTGGATTACACATCATGACATATGGAATCAGCACTGGGTACTGTAGTGTCTTTTTTTCTTCAAAGTAGTTGTTCATTTCAACATGTGTTATATAGTTGGTTCTTGTAAACTGTTGATAAGCTCTACACATGCATGAGTCTCTACATGTATATCTATCCTTTCTGTATTAGAGGTAAAAACAAAACAAAGCAAGATAAAACAAAACAATTCCTAGAGAAGCATGAAGCAATATATAACCGCAATACAAGGTGATCTACAATGGTTACCATGATGTCTCAGCAGTATATAACAACATTAATAAAAATGAAGCATTGGAGACATTATAAGACTTCAAAAGCAAGTCATAATCAAACCAGAGTGGGTATCTTAATGAATCTTGTCATCTTCAGTGTAGTTGCCTATACTCTTAGACTTGATGCTATCCATCATAACAGATTTAAATAAAATCATTCAATATAAAGTAGCAATCTAACAACCCAGATTCAAATAAGATCAGTCATAATAAGACAGTATAAGTTATAAAGGGCTTCAGATTAAGTTGATAGGAAATTAAGGATGATTACCATAATATATCCTCTTATTTTTGGGATAGCTGACCATGTCCTCAAATCTAGCGTAAGTAGACAAACTGGAACAGCACGTAATCCATCCAAGCAGAGTGGTGAGAATAATGTAACTTTTAAATCCTGTTACCCCATTAACAGTCTCCTCTGCCTCCCTTTTTTAGACAATTCCTCCCCTTTCACTCCCATAGGGTGCACTGCTTGTTTTGGGTCCCACTGCCTCCCTATATAGAGCATCTCAATGGACCCTATCTCCTGATCTACTCTGCCTGTGTTTCTCTCTGTTAGTATTTCGAGGCCATCTATACTAGAGATTACAGCCAATCTTCTCTGCCTTATTTCTGCTATTCTGTTTTTCTGCCATTGGTTGTCTATTTTTCTGTTCCACTCCACTGTCTGCCCCTTTCACTGAGGCCTCTCTGCCATTGTTTCTGAAATGCTCGTATTCTTGTTCTTTCTCTCTCTAAAGTATTCTTCAGTATTTTTTGTAGGGTTGGATTGGTGGTCACCAATTCTCCAAGTTCCTCTTTGTCATGGAAGCCCCATCTTGTTTCTCCATTAATTTCTAGAGAGAGTTTTGCAGGATACATCAATCTGGGCTGGAGGTTGTTCTCCTTCAGGGCTTGAATTATTTCACTCCAAGCTCTTCTTGACCTGATGGTCTGTGTCGAGAAGTCAGCCATGATTTTGATGGGTTTTCCTTTACAGGTGATCTGTTTCTTTTCTCTGATGGCTTTTAATATTCTGTTCTTATATTGAATTTCTGGGATCTTGATTATTATGTGTCTGGGTGTAGCTCTGTTTTGGTTGTAGGTGGCTGGAGTTCTGTATGCTTCATACATATGCATATCATTTCCTTTTTCTATGCTTGGGAAATTGTCCTTAATGATTTCTGTGAATAGCCTTTGCAGTTCCTCTGTTTTGACTCCTGCTTCTTCATTCACATGCTTTATTCTTCAGTTATAGATCTTCTTGTCGTCCTCTAGCCTTCCAATTGTTACTGCCTGCTCCCTTGTTATTTTTAAGAGATCTTCCCTTTCATGATCACACATTGCAAGCTTGTGTTCAATTTTTGATAGTCTATCTTTGGTTTCTTTCAAGCAGTTTTGCCAGTTTTCTATGGAGTCTTTAGTTTCCTGATAATCTCTTTGAATTTGCTTCATGAATTCTAGGTTTTTCTTGGTTTTTTTCATTAAACGTTTCTCTCCTTTTGTGTTCCTCCATTCTTCTGTCTGTGTCTTCTTAAGAGGTGTCCTGCCTTTCTTTTATTAATCTACTTATCTCTTGGTTAATTTGAATCAATATTTCAGTTTTGATCCTGCTTACGAGGTCTTGAAGATACCTCTTTATGTCCGCTACCACTGTGTTTGATGTTGCATGTTTGCTGCCCTCAATCTCTTTTGTATTTACCTCTCCTAGATCAATGTTCTCAGGGTTGGGGGCTGGTGGTTTTTTCTTATTTCTCCCTCTCATCATGTTTTTGGTTCCTTCCATACAAGTGTACAGTGTAATTCCCAGCCCCTTTGCTTTTTGGTTAAGGCTCCTCTGGAGCACGCAGGCTAGGGGATTCTGCCCTCTGCCAGCTGCTATCAGAGAGTGAAGTTCAAGCAAGTACAGTGTGCGCTGGCTCCTCTCCTCTGGGCCAGTCAACCTTTGGAGGCCTTCACTGGGTCAGTGTGCAGCTGTGCTCAGGGAATGTTTGTAGCAACCCACTGGGTCCTGGCCAGGGGCACAGCCCAATCCAAGCAGATTCCACCAATCCGCTCAGCGAGGAGAGCCACTTCCTTATGGAGTTAAGGCTGTCCTGCCCAAATCCAACATGTCTTCCAGTCGGTTTCCCTTTTCCCGTGGGAGGGTCTCATTCCCATCACTCACTGCGTGTTGATGCCGGTCCCTGAGAACTGCTGGGCTCCTTGACCTCTGACTTCAGTGCGGCTGCGGTGCGAATTCATGGTGCCTCTGGGTGGGTCGTGTGCACGGCCGGGTCCGGGCAAGCCGCACGCAGGGCCATTCAGCTCCACACTCCAGCTGCTCAAGCCAGTTGTATCGGCGCAGTTCGGTCAGTCAGGTCGGTCTTGGGCAGGAATTCAGGCGGCTCGAGCAGGGCGCCGTGCTCGCTGTTCTTAGCTTCACTAATGGTAGCCCTGGGACCTCATATTTGAGTGGTTTTTTAAACTTTAGTTTCTTCCTGGGTTGAGAGAGTCCATCTCTCTCTGTTTGGGCCTCTCCAGGGTGTTAAATTCTGGCATTTAAGCTGTCTCTCTCAGAGAGGATCTCTCTCCTGCTACCTACCGGTCTGCCATCTTTGGAAACTCCCTGCTTTCCATAAAACAATATATATCAGAGCATTCTCACTTCTATTTGGGCAGAAATTAGCAAGGCTGAGTTGGAAGATCATGAGATGGTATAACATAGTTGGGTCAAAGTTTTCTTTAACTATATAGAACATGTTATTTTTTACATCAGAGTTACTTGTGAATATAGTTAGCAGCAGGGATAATTTTAAGAAATATGATTTTTAAAAGGAACTTTAAACATGGGATTAGATAAAAGATAAACTGGATCTGTAGACATTGGAATCAAATGTTTTGGCAAGAGTAATCAAGGACAGGGAAGTATAAGATCATCAACTCTTACATTAAAATTTGGCTGACCTACCTGGGTGTTGTGTTACACTGCATACCTGCAATCTCAGCACCTTGGGAGCTGAGGATCACAAATTCAAGCTCAACATGGATAATTTAGTAGCTTAGCAGAATCCTGTTTTAGAACAAAAAAACAAAACTGGACTGGGACTGTAGCTTAATGCAAGGCCTGGGGTTCAATCTCTAGTACCATAAACAAAGGAACAAACAAGATTTGACACTGCCCCCATTTTCTTGGCTCTTGTATGTCTTTTTGACTTTTATTGGATCTCTTAGTTTCAGAAATCCTATCCTGAAGTCTACCAAGAACGATTTCCTACCCCAGGAAGTGAAGCGCTTCTGTTTTCTGAAAAACACAAACACAAACCCAAACCACAGCTGTTCACGTGGGCATTGAAAAACCCTTTCCAGCCATTTCAAAGAACTCGGAGTTTTCGGATGTGAGGCTTCTATGGCGACAGAGTTTAAAGACTTCTGTGATGATTGTTGTTTTGAGTGAATACTAGTAGAAGAAAGAAAAGCATAAAACACAGACTACTGAAACATAGATACAGACTACCTGACTTTTTGAAATATTGAGCCATTGTCAGTATTTTTGTAAGACTCTGTGATTTTTTAAAGTTGTACAGATCAGTAACAAATTGAGTCAACAGTTTGAATTGTTAAAAAAAATCTAAAGGTGTAAAATATTTTTAAAAAATGTTTGTTTGTTGTTTCTCATGTGTTTATAAAACAGTTATGTGTCTATCCTAGTTACTGATGTCTTTGTTATATCCAAGTCTTAAGAATAGTGTAAGTACTTAAGAAAGACACTGGGTTCTGTTAACTGTGATGCTATTAACTTAGTAACCAATTGTGATTTCTCCTATGTAAATTCCATTTTTTAGTTTTGCATAAAAGATTCTTAACATCCTGTATTGTGGTGATTGCCTTTTTGTTGCAGATTTGTTAGGTGCTATGACGGATTTTACTAAAGTTGACTCTTGTATATAATAGTTGACACTTATCTGTGAGTAGATTTTCAACTGTCTACAATTTCAGTTGCAGTTAAAGATGAAAGATTGAACTGGATAGATTCTTTGGGTCCTTTGAGACTTGTAATGGTAAGTTAAATATTTGTTGTTTTTGTGAAAAAAAATTATAAATTGATTAAGTAAAATGAGACTACTACTTTCATAAATATTTTTCAGCTTCTTCATCCTTTGAAAGTAAATAAAATGTAAATAAATGGTTTATATATTTTTTTACATACCGTACCTAGTGCTTTGCTTTTCTTGGCATCTATTTAGATCAGTTAGAAGTATTTTCAAATGACTTTGCCACTATTCTCACATCCGTCATTTACTTCTGTCAGAAAATAGGAGGTGAGATTTTAGGCTTTTGAATACAAAAATAAGCCTATACTTTTACTTTAAGTAAAAGCACTTTATCACATATTTGCTTTGCTTTATCCTTTTGCAAGAATAGTGAAGCAGTTGGGTTATGGAGCACCTGGAAGGCTTCTTCTGAGAGCAGTTTTGCAACACCCACGAACTGACTTAGGGTACTTTCTGCGCTGAGTTTTCTTACACTTCAGATCTGCCCTTGCTGTAGCCGAATGCCATCTGCAAGTGAGTGGATTGAAGTATTCCTATTAGTTTGAGCACCCCTCTAAATTCCAAGTAAGTAATGAAATGATGATTTTTACTGTTTGAGGATTTATTCTTAGACTTTGGCATTCTGTTTGGAGCAAAGGACAAGTGTACTTTTTGTTCCCATTTATTTGCCTTCAGGGTAGGTTTTGTTTTCCAGAATTTTCTCTCCCATGGCTACATCTTTGAAAAAATAATAGAGGAAGATACTTTCTTTCATTCTTTTCATTTTTTGCTATTACTTTTTAGAAAAATGTATGTCATAAGGAGGTCAGAAGCAATCACCACTCCAGTATAAAACTAATTATAGGTGACAGCAATTTCCCAAAATAATTGCACCTATTAATACTTCCATTATCAGTGCATGAGTTTCTTTTATTTAACATCCTCACCAAAACTTGCTATTGCCAGAGTTTGAAGTGTTGTCCAGGTGTTTTTATGTGATGGTGTCTGATTATGATTTTACTTTAGTTTTATTAATATGGTTGAACACTTTTCCATGTGGACTTTTTTACTTTTGCACAACTTTTAATAGCTTGTCAGCTACACACACACACACACACACACATTCTGTTGTGATATTTTTTGATTTAGGTTGCGTTGATTCAACAAATCAATTTGGAAAAGAATTGCTACCTTTATAGTATTAAGCCTATCAGTTTATGTACATGGTTTATCTTTAGAGTGAGAAAAACTCTAAAACAAAAAAAAAAAAGGGTACAAAGCTAACACATTGATCACAGTCATAAATTGATCTGGAAACTTTTTCCATATGAGGTGGGAATTACTTTTTTTATTTAAATTTTATTTAAAGAGGGAAAAAAAAGCAGTTATATCCTTTAGGGCACTTTCTTTCCCTCTCTTTTTTACAATATTTCACTTATGAGTATATAGTCTCAAGTTACCTCCATTTACCTATGAAGGCCTCAAGATCATCCTTTTTGTAGCTGAGTAATATTCCATTGTATAAAAATACCACATCTTTTTCATTCACTTTGCGGTTGATGGGCATTTTGGTTGTTTCCAAGATTTAGCTATTACAAATTGTGCTTCTATGAACATAGGTGTACATATATCACTGTGACATGACCTTTTCAGTTTTTCTGGGAAAATCAGGAGGGAAATAGCTGGATTGAATGGAACTTCCAGTCCTAGTCTTCTGAGGACTCTCCATACTGATTTCCATAGTGGTTGCACCAGTCTACACTCCCACCAACAGTGGAGCAGTGTTCCTTTTTCCCCGCATCCTTGCCAACATTTGTTATCAGTTGATTTCTTGATGGCAGCTATTCTTTCTGGAGTGAAATGAAATGTCAATGCTGTTTTAAATTTGCATCTCAGGAATGACAAGTGATGGTGAACATTTCTTCATGTATTTATTTGCCATTTGTATATCTTCATCTGAGAAATGTGTGTTCATCTCAGATGCCCATTTTTGGAGAGGGTCTTTGAATTTGAAGGGCTTGATGTTTTTCAATTCTTTAATGTTCTTGATATAAGTCCTTTGTCTGAGGGGTTGCTGGCTAAAATTCTTTTCCATTCTTTGGGTTTTCTTTTCACTTTGTTGGTGATTTCTTTTGAAATGCAAAAACTTTTTAATAATGTGAGGTCCCAGTTGTTGATTCTCTGAAGTGTCTCCCATGCAATTTGCATTTTGTTCATGAATTCTCTGCCCACCCCTATGTCTCCAAGACTTCTGCTTACCTTGTCTTCCAGTAGATTTAGTGTTTCTGTTTTAATATTTAGAGCTTTGATCCATTTTGACTTTAGTTTAGTGCATGGTAATAGGCATGGGTCTAGTTTCAGTCTTCGGCATGTGGAGAGCCAGTTTTTCCAACATCATTTATTAAAGAGGTTATCCTTCTTTCAGTGAACATGTTTAGCCCCTTTGTCAAATATAAGGTAGCTAAGTGTCTTTGTGATTGTGTTTGCATCTTCTAATCTGTTCCATTGATCCTCAGGTCTAGTTCTTTGCCAGTACCATGCTGATTTTATCATTGTAGCTTTGTAGTATAGTTTCAAGTCAGGAATTGAGATGCCTCCTGCCTTGCTTTTGTTGCCCAGAATTGCCTTTGCTATCCCAGTTTTCTTCTGTTTCCAAATGAATTTTAGGAGTGTTCGTAGATCTGTAAGGTATGTTAATGGTATTTTGATTGGGATTGCATTAAATCTGTATCATAGTTCTGGGAATATGGCCATTTTCACAATGTTGGTACTTCCTAGCCAAGAGCAAGGAATATCCTTCCATTTTCTAATATCCTTCAATCTGTTTTTTTAGCTTAGTATAATTTTCAGCATATAGGTCTTTTATATCTTGGTTAGGTTGATTCCTAAGTATTTCATTTTTTTTAGATGCTATTGTGAAAGGCAATATTTCCATAATTTCTCTCTCAGTGAGTTTTTTGTTTGTGTACAGGAATGCTATTGATTTTTGTATCCAGCTACACTGCTGAATTTGTTTATTACCTCTAGTAGTCTTTTAATGGAGTTTTTTGGGTCTTCTATATAGAGTATCATGTCATCTGCAAACAGTGATAATTTAACTTCTTCCTTTCTTATCTTTATTCCTTTTATTTCTCTCTCTTGTCTGATTGCCCTGGCTAATGTTTCCAGAACTATATTGAATAGGAGTGAATGTGGACATCCTTGTCTTGTTCCTGATTTTAGAGTGAATGCTTTCAGTTTTTGTCCATTTAGTATAATGTTGGCTGTTGGTTTCTCATAGAGGGCCTTCATCAGATTGAAGTAGACACCATGTATTCTGAGTTTCTGAAGGGCGTTTATCATGAATAAGTGTTGGACTTTATCAAAAGCTTTTTCTGCATCTATTGAGATGACCATGTGGTTTTTGTTTTTGGCTTTGTTGATATGGCGTATCACATTTATTTATTTGTGTATGTTAAACCATCCCTGCATTCCCCCACTTGGTTGTGATATATAGTCTTCTTGATGATTTGCCAGTATTTTATTGAGCATCAGTGTTCATGAATGAGATTAGCCTATAGTTCTCCTTTTCGGTTGGGTCTTTCTCTGGTTTTGGTATCAGAGTGATAATTGCCTCCAGGAATGAGTTATGGAGGATTGCTAGGTAGTGTGTCTCATAGGGTCCTACTGTAAGGTTGATGTTTGTCCAATTGTTGGGTCCCACAATGAAGAGGTGGGCCCGTCACCTAAATTCCCCCTGCAGGGCCTATTGGGTGAGTCCTATAGTCTTCTTAGGCTGACAAGCCTAGGAGTATTGATGGAAATCAACCCTTGGTTCCTACTGTTATTATATTTTCAGGTTGTTCAAAGTCACCAGATCTCCCTGTTTATAGTGTTTGTCTCATCTGGGACCCTACTGTGTCTCTGGCTGTCTCATAGGCCCTTTTCATTTTCTCCCAGTTGGAGGAGGCCTTATTGGCCCCTCCTCAACCTACCTCATGTTCTCTGTATGGAGGAAGGGCTCACCTACCCACTTACCAAGCTCAGCTATGGCCTACTTCGGAAGGGTCCTTTGCTATTGCTCCTGTTTACCCACTGAAGGTGGAAAACACTATTCCTATTTTAGGGGCAAACTCACCTCACTGATGAAAGCCTGCTGAGATCTTCTGTTTGGATGAGGGGTTACTGAGTCTCCCCTTATACAGCATGGTTAATCCACTGCAGTCCAAGGTTCTGGGGGGAGGAGTGGGAGCCAAAGATCAACAGCAGTACTAGGTCCAGGAGGTGTGGGGTCCCCAGTGGCAGCGGTGGGATTGTGGGGGCGGGCGTGTACCGCTGGCTGGAGTTCTGGGTCCTCAGGTGGTCAGCCCGGAAGGCGGGGGTTGCAGGAGGGGCCTGGGTCTGGCCCTGCCCTGCACATGCTGCTGGCTGGAATTCCTCGGAATTATTTTTTCTTAAATCTCAAGCGGAACTTGGTGTTGAAGTCATACTGAAATTTTTTAGTTAACATTTTATTAACCTTTGTCACTGATTTTTAAAGTAATTATAATGAAGTCAGAAAAATGGCATATAATTTCAGTCTTTGAAATTTGTTGAGGTTTGTTGCATTACCTAGCATGTGGTCAATTTTTTGTTAATATACTGTGTATGTTTGAAAATAATATCAATTTTATAGTTATTGGAGCTAGTTTTTTTCTATTTAGAATCTTGTTCAAGTCATTTATATTCCTACTGATTTTATGGTGTTTGTATTTATTGCTGAGAGAATCACATACTTCTGATGAACTTCTTTTTTTTTTTTTTTTTTTTTTGTTACCGGGGATCGAACTCACGACCTCACACTTGCCAGGCAGGCACTTAAGCCACTGAGCTAAATCCCCGGCAGAACTTCATTATTTTTATATTTAAGCACGAAATGCCACTCTTTAATATTGCATTTATCTGCACTTTTTCTGTACTTTCATATTTCGATGTTTTCCTTATAAACAGACTTTTAAAAGAAGCCAACTATGCAATCACTATAGTATTCAGGCAATTTAAATTTAATATAATTACTTTGTGCTTGGGTATAATTCTTCTGTCATTATTTATGCTTTTTAATGAATTGTCTTTACTTTCTTGCCTTTGCTTGGATTTTAAAAACAAATTCATCTTCTACTAAATTGGAACTACAGCACTCGATTTCTGTCTTTGTTGGGCTCGGTAGAAATTATGTCTTATATACTCACTTGGCAAAATTTAAAGTTAGTCAGTACCGTTTTACTCCCTAGACAACTCAGGACCCTAAACGCATGAGGATAATTCTCTTAGATATTGTAATTCATATTATTGCTGTTATACCTCCTAATACATCATTATTTTATATCATCTTCATTATTAGATTTACTTATTTTATCACTTTCTCCCTTCTTAAAGTACATTTTTAGAATTTATTCCTAGTAACGACTTGCTGGGTTTTATTTGTCTGAAAACTTAAAATTTTGCTCTTAACTCTTCTTTTTTAAATCAGATTTATAGGGGTATAGTTCATATACAACTCACTCAAAGTTTATAGACTAATGATTTCTGATCCATAATTTTTGAAAGTTGTATTGGAACATATATAATTTGTCATCTTATTCATGTTAAATGTATATAACTTAGTGTAAAGAATAACTTCATTGGGATGGACTAATAACCCCCGATGTGATGGGAATAGGATGTGGGTCTTTGCATAGGCATTTAAATCATCAGGATGGAGCTCTTATGAATGAGATTAATGCCCTTATAAAAAGGGACAACAAATGGTTCTCTTGCCCTCTTTTTGCCATGTGAGGATACAAGAAAACTTAATTGAAGACAACTCAGAAGAGTGCTGTTCTTATAACTGGACTGTGCTGATAACTTGATCTGAGATTTTTGGTCTCCAAATCTATGAAGAATAAATTTCTGTTCTTTATAAGCCACCCAACCAATGGTACATTGTTGTAGCAGTACACAGGGTATATAGATGTTGTATTGTCTCCCAGAAAGCAGTGTTTTAACCCATTTTGGACATTTAGACATGTTATGGTTTAACCTGTACTTCCAAACCTTGAGCTCTTATATTTTTGATTAGCTGTGTTTTTACTATCCTAACCAGATTTGCCAAATTTATTTCCAATTTCTTCTTGTCACTTCCTACAAATATATGCTGAGGAATTTTCATTGAGTTTTCATCATACTGCAACAGTGATAAAACAAAGACTATCTTTGAAGCTCTGAAGGATGTATTGGCTTCATTTTTAGGTATGATTTTTAAATTATTTTTTATTCTTGTGTATAGTTGGTTTTATTTTTAGGTATATCCTCATATCTTTCCTTAAGAAATTACAAATAAAAGACAGAATAAAACCAAAAATGAATAGAAGAAAATAATAATCAGAAAACACAATCCCTTATCAAATTGCCAACATCATTTTTCATAAAGATTAACATTTTGATTCTTACATTTCTGTAAAATAGAAAAGACTCAATAGTCTAAACAACTTTGATAGAGGAACAAAATTAGAGCTAACACTCCCCAATCCCAGGACTTATCATAAAGTTACACCAATCATGACAAAATGGCATTGTATAATCAGCAGTAAGTATCATAAGGATTATCATTGGTCTGGAAAACTCTGGTAAGGAATTTATCAAATGAATGCTCCATATGAAAAAGACTAGTGTTGTGACTTTTCAAGGCTGAGTACACTGTGTATGAACAGGTGATAGTATTGAGGTATTTGTTATTGTGATTTCTCACACATTTTAGTGTTTTTGCATCAGCCTTCAGGAGAATCTGGGATTCTGGCAAATTATTAATAGACGTGTGTCACGACTTAGCACTTACGTTATACAGTAGTATGACTGATTCCCTCTGACTACTTATACACATTTTTACAGGAACTATAATTTTAAAAGATCCTGTATTATGAATAGAATGAGGGAACTAAATATTTCTCACACAGTATTTGGAACATCACAGCAATTGTTTACTGTGATTAAAACAAGAATCAGTTAAAGTGGCCATTTATTGTATGAGTGTTACTGTAGTAAATCATATGTTTATTTTTATCCTTAAGAACAAAAACCTACAAATGTTAAAATCCTGAAGTAAAAGTATTGTTACCTTTTAAAATCCGTATTAAGGAGAGCTTTATTTATATCCATCCTGGTAGTATTTTGATGTACTCATGCTAAGGTTTAGATCTAGACTGCCCCCCCAAAGACTTACATGTTCAGTGGTGGTATCATGGGGCCGCTATACCCATCTGTTTTAATCCACTGCAGACTTTAGAGCTGAATGTGCTGTTAGGAGGTGGGGTCTGATCAGAAGAGGTAAATCACTGAGGACAGGACCTAAAAGTGTGTATCTAACTCCCTGGCCCCTCTCTTCTCTCTCTGCTTCTCACGTAACTTCAGCAGCTTTCTCACAAACCCTTCCAGCATGTCTTTGCTCCCCTGGAGGCAGTCTATGATGGACCCAATCTTATAAACACTGAGCCAGAGTAAGTTGTGGGTGTTGGTGTTCTGTCCTAGCGATGAGAAAGTTATTAAGCCAACTCACTTTGGAATGAGGTATGGGCATTTCTAATTTTATGGCCTTCGCAATCATTTCTTCATTTCTTTGCTTAAATAACACCTGAGAAAGTATACTACATGGACATCATTGCATACTAAGTCTTCTAGGGAAATGATCTACTATAAAACATAAGGACTGTTGGATTATAAATATATGTGCTGATATAGGTACCCAAGTGTTTGGAATTCGTGTGCACACTAATAAAGTTTGCTAGTTTGGACCAACTTGGAAATATATTCGTTACTTAATTTTGGAGAATGAATACTGTATGCTTTCTGGGATACATATATTCATTAATTTAACAGTATCATGAATACCATCTGATGACTTTTTATGCTTCAGTGTCTAGTTAACATTTTATCTTTCAATTTGGAAGAGTCAAATGGGAATAATAATGGGACAATACTGTGCTAACCCAATAAAAATGTCATTTTTTTATTTATAGTGCATATTTGTGTTGCTGTAAAAATTTCATAATTTCCTAGTGGAACTAAGATTCTATTAAAGTTTTTAAACAGTTTTTACAAATTTTACTTTGGAAAATTGTTGAGTGAATTATTTCATTGAGGATGTAGAGCAAACTCTGTTCTCCATAAAATGTCTTAACTATGCCTATTTCCAAAACAACAACAAAAAAATACATGTATTTTGTTAGTTCTACTAATTTATAATACCTCCTTAGAACTCTTCTGTCCAACTGAGAAAATGTATAGTATCTAGAGTCCTTTCTAGAGAATGTAAAGAAAATTTTTCTCTCTTTTTAGTCTCTTCAAATTTTACAGGTTGCTGCCAGCATTCTCTAATTGTATAACAAGGTAGTTTTCTTGAGTGGTATATAATAAATTGCTCTATATGTTTAGTAAAACAAAGTTTTTTTTTTTAAAAAAAAAAAGGTCTAAAGATTATTTTCATGAGAAAGAAGTAAACTATATAATTGAAATTTAAAATTGAAGACTTTGATTGCTATAGTCTAATCCAACATGGGAATGTATAGGATTTTCACTCAGTGTTTCCTTTGAGAGCTCATGACCTGTGAAGTGTTCTGGCAACAAACATTTCAATGATAATTGACCAAGATAGCAGAACTGTTTGCTGCTAAAAATAGTTATGCAGGAGAAGATGCAAAATCTCTGATTTCTGAGAGCCCATGATTTCAGGGTGGTTACCAGTGTCCCTTTATCTGTGTTTTAAATTCATGTGTTTCAGGTTCAGAAACTGTTAAATAATCAAAAGTCAAAGGATTGTAGGAATGGTCCACAGATTAGAACATGTGTCGAGTAATTACGTCACATGGAATTTTAAACCATGATTAGAAACATAGAGGAAATGACATAAGCTATTTTGCCTAATAATTCTGCATAACTGTTTAAATTAAACCTTAGTTTTTGTCCCTAGGCAAATTTGTTCTTAAGTATCCAAACTTTTAAAAGCTTTCTGATACTTAGAAAAAGGTTTAAGATGTTTCAAATAAAATGTACAGAATGGTCAAATCTGATTGGATGCAACTGCTTCAGCATTCTAGATGCTTTAATCATCAACTGAAGCAATAACATTTAAAACATATACTAAATTTCTATTTTTTACTTATCAAAATACCAATATAATTAGACGTAATTACTGCTGAAAGAGTATGAAGCTTTTGATTTCAGAAAGTGCCTTTTACTTTTCACAGAGAATTGGTTTGATGATGTATTGAGGCCTAGAAAGTATCTGGTTTAGCATTTTTGATTATTCATGAGTCATGATCCATCCAACAGCATAGATGTTCCCAGTAGAGGTCAGTCTTGTCTCTGTAACTGTTTCATCACACTGGAAAAACCAGGGGTTTTCTTTAAAAGGCCTATACATTTTGGTCAGTAAGACATTGTTTGTGGAAAAGCAAAACAAAAATTGATCATGTTTACTACAGTTACAGTAACTGTGGGTAGTATTTTGGCTCCTCCATTAACCATATTTTCCCTTCAAAACCCTAGATGGCTCTATTGCTTATTAGATGCTCTCAAAAAGTGGCTTATAGACGGTAGAAATGAACAATTATTTATATGTTGGTAGCAGACAGTAAAATAAATTTATAAATTTATTAAAGTTAATAAATTTATTATTAGATGTTTTAAAGTGGAAAAAAAATCTGCAAATTGTAGTTTGAGAAGGAAAGGTGTGCCAGAATCAGTGGCTATGCCATGGTGGAGCTTGAATTATTTTATATAAACACAAGTACAGCTATTTGCTTTGCCAAGACCATTTCAGGGCAAGATTCGAGTCCTATTTTTCCACCTAAATTATTTTCCACAGGTCTTTCACAGTAGCATTTGTAGCACTGATACTGGTTGGGACAGAATATTTGAATTTTAATTTGTAGCACTGCCAGTAAGCATCTGGGCAAGAGACCTTAAGTGTGGTCACAGCTTTTGCTTTTGCTTTTCCTGAGTAAAGTGAAGGGACTGGAGTGTTGTTACCGACTCTACTGTTTTCCTGGACCAAGAGGATATTAGCTGAGACCAGTGGGGCCAGTGGAGAAATAGAGCTTAGAAGTTTTCCGTATACTATAGGAAACTTCTTCCAGAAGACTAGTTAGGTCTCCCAATAGCCAGCCATTCAATTTCTTGCAGAGCCTTTCTTATGCTAGGCCAAGACTGGGCCAAGATGGAGGGAGAAAGACAGCTCTGACTGCAGGTGCCTCAGTCCACTGAAGGAGACAGACGTGTGTCTCCATGTAACCACAGAGAGAAATCAGTGCCATAGACCACTGTGAGGTCTGCAGGGCAGAGAGAGGAATGCAAGGTAGTTTTTCCAGGCAACTGAAGGGATATAGAATTTGTCACTGAGGAGCTAATGTTGGGTCTGTATCTAGACCCCCTCAGCCCCCCAACTGGGTGCACAGAGAAGGCTTAAAGGAATGAGATGTGTAGCATGGTCTTTGGGCTGCAGGAGGAATGAAATCCTCTATAGAACTCATAACTCTGCTAGCCAGCTGGCCGACTGACACTAAGCAGCCCATATTTAATCAGGACAAGCAAGGAGTTAAGTGGACAATGGAGGAAACCTGAGCAGAATCTTGGGAGGGGTTCAAGGACCCCTCAGAGCAACAGAGGATGCTAATTAAGAAAAACTATCCAGAAAGTCTCTAGGTGGCCTCAGCTGTGGCCTGTCTAGCCCCCTGAGGCATCTCCTTGTTCTCAGTTCAATCATGCCCAGGCCAGGCCACAGCTCTGCACGTATATTCAGTAGCAGCTCCAACAAGCTAATATTTCAGCCAAGCACTGAACGGTCAAGGAAGGCAGGGCAAAGGTACCTTCCCAGAGGGAATGGCAGGAAATAAGTCTCTGGGGACAGGTAGAAGTGATATGCCAATTCATATTGTCCAAGTAATACTAATACGTTGGTAGAAAATTTTACAGGTAAAAGAGTAGATGACATAGGGACTTCATAAACTGTGACAGGGCAGGAAAGGAGTTACCGAGGACTTGCTTGACATCTCTCTTGTGCCCTCAAAGTGGCAACTTTTTTTTGCATATTCCAGCCCAGTCTGTGCAAGGCTAAGTGTTCCTTGGAATTCATTCATGGATCCCTTTTAGCTTGTGGCTCCATCATGGTTTCTTTCTCCAGGTTTTTAGAGTGTGCTACATTCATTTACACAGATGTGCTCACAGCGGTTGCAGTACATCGCTGGTTGATGAGCCTTGCCTGTTTTATTCAAAATGAGGTATCGTTTTGTTGTCACTTTTGATTTGTTTTTCCATGGATAGCCTGATATTCCTTGCCATTGGGTCTATACTGTTCCATTTCATAATACTTAATGAGTGCTAGAACTGGCTCTTCAGATGCTTTGCCTTAATCTTGTTGCCTGCGGTGAGATGCTTTTAATATTTTCTCTACATGTGCACTCAGCAGTTTCCTTTAGCTTTTCTTTAATTTCCATGTGGTTAATCCTCTTCTATTGCAGCACTTTATATATATATATATATGTATATATATATATATATGTATATATATATATATAATGTGTGTGTGTGTGTGTGTATTCTCTTTCACTGTATTTTCAATTATTTGCTTTTTGCATTCAGTGAACACTTTCTTCACAATGAATGATCTTTTCCCCATTTGTATTGACTTGCATTTATACAATGCAGACTCCTTTTTATATCATTATTAATATTCATGGTAGTTTTCTGGAGCTTGGAAAGCTAAATGTGGATATTAGAGCTGGCATAGATCTAAGTTGTCCCATTAGCTCAAATGACTCATGTCATGATGCCTGGTTTCAAGTTTGATTATTAAGTCGATCCCATGGCTTTGTGGGTTTTCCCCCCTTAATTGGCTCAATATAAAATAGGAATATTAAGCATCTCTATAGTGTTCCCCATTTTATTAAAATGTTCCTTATTTGGTAGCTCTTTTGTGCACTGAAAGATACCAACTGCTTCCATTGGCAATGTTGAATAGTTTTGTAATCAGCAGGCCAACTTTGTGAACTTGTATAAGTGGTTAGTATTGGTCATACATAGTTACTACATCTCTTTGCTAAGTCGGTTTATTTAAACAGTCTAGAATGATGGCATTTTAAAATTCCTACTTTCATACTTCACTGATATCCTATTAATGTAGGTTAATTTTTTATCTCTAGGAATGTCATTAGTTTGTAGATGGTAAGGACTGCTGGACTTAGCAGTACTTACATTGCTGTTGTTTTGGTAAAAGCAAACTGAGTTTAGAGATTTTCAAACTTTTTATAGTTCATGAAAGATACTCAGAAAACAGGTTTCAGAAGTAACTCTGTATGTTTCTACAGACTCTGGAACTGGTGGTTCTGATGTATAACAGAGTCCAAGGCTCCTGCTACTAACCGTTTGGATTATTTGGCAACCTTTTCAGATATAAGTGACATTTCCATGATTCCAGTTATATATGCTTTTTTATTTATTTATTTTATCGTGCCGGGGATCAAACTCATGACTTTGTGCTTGCCAGGCAGGCACTTATGCCACTGAGCTAAATCCCCAGCTCTGCTTTTTTTATTTTTTAACTGTACCACTTGACTATTGTGATATTTTGGTAGCATTAAATATTTGCTTCAAAATTGCACATCTCTGTGACATTTTTCTACAGTAAATTCAGAATGAAGTTATTTATACATATAGTTTATGTATTATATATGAAATTAATACTGGAAGCTCTTGTTTCAATATTTTACAACGTTTTATATCTTCAATATAATTGAAAGTAATCAGTCATTTTTGTTGTTAGGACTTCCTCATCTCTACTTTCATATTTTATTATTTCTGAGACATACCTTTGTCCTCTACATTGCCGGATCTCTGAAAATAGGACTTATCTTTTGATTGAGAATGTATCACAGTTTAATTGGTAGCATTTCTTCTTTTAGTGGTACAAAGTTAATGGTGTCCTACATTTTATAAAATGCAGCATTTTACTTTATTTTCTAAGGACAGATAATGGAAGGTGTTTTTATGGGATCAACAACTTTGTTTCTGCAGTGAGTAAGATTTCCTTTTTATTCCCTGAGCTGCTTCTTTTCTGTCCCAATCCTTTTCTAGGCAAGTTTGTCTTACACATTTATTTATTCAGTCTCTTGAATTAGTGGGATTTATGTTTTTAATGAAAGGTAAATGTTTTTGAAATATAATATGTACTCTCCTCTTCTGAATTTTTAAGTATATGATTTTATGCTTGATCAGACCAAGACATCTTTTTGTAGCAAGGGATGAGGAAATGGGAAATTATGGTAATACTTCAATAAAAAAGAAAAAAAAGATCAGTGTTCAGCTTTTTATTACCCCTGGCAGGGGTTTTTAATAGTGCTGGCAGTGTAGAAAATTGGACTTCATCAAGAAAAGGACGGATTCTCTAAATTTCTACAAAGTTCAGGAACTTAGTAAAAGAAAAATTTTGTAAAAGTTTTTCAGACTTTAGAATGTTTGTTCCCTCAAGGAAGCAGAGGTTGAATTATAGCAAATAATAGCCTTATTTTGTTGTCCAATGGGATAAGGGATTCTACTTTATTCTTAAGGTCCTTGCTTCCCTGCTTCACAGGGCCCTAGCTCAAATGGAGACAGTATAGAAACATCAGGGAAGTTGTGCAAGAGGTTGAGGGCACTTGAGTTAGCAGCCTGATCCTTTGCCAAACTGAGGGAGGCTAGTTATAGGCCAGCTTCTGCCTTTAGCTCTGGGCCATGACCTATGTAGTAAAAGAACAATGAGTGGAAAAAGCTAGAAGGATCAAGATTAAGGCCATGATTTCAGACCTTTTTTTTCCCATTCCTGGAGTTTTCCCACAGTATCAGAGATGCTGTGAGGTCTGATGGATCACAAAGGGTCTGATCAGAGAAAGGAGATTAGAGAAAAGAGTCTTTAAAAGCAGAGGCCTAGGTCACATTTCCACTAGGCAGCATTTTCTACCAAAAACTAGATGTGACCACTTTTCACACTGCAACCATTTCAGAGAGAGGGGACCAAGATACCTTCTTGCCATGGAATGCAACGGTGATCCAGAGAACATCTCTCTCTCTTTTTTAAAAAATTTTATTTAAAGAGAAAAAAAAAAGCAAAACAGAAAAAAGGGTAGAAATAATACAGAATTTTAAACAAAAACATTAAGAAATAATGAGATAAATTACATATTGTCTTCTTAGAAATAGTTGTTCATGTTACAAAATTAAGGCATACAAAGTGAACAAACAGTGAGGCTGCAAGCAGTTCTGTTCAACAATCCAACAAAATTACCAAATGGTGTGGAAGACAGTATACTAGTATGGTAATACGGTTATCAATCCCACAACATCTCTTGATCCTGTCTTCTTTCACCTTTTCTCCAAAGGGCATAAAGTAAAGCCGCTTCATATGCTATCTTTGGGTGGAAAAGGGGGTTACAGAAAGAACTTTGAAATAGCAGAGTACCACTTTGGGTCTAATCAAAGGAGGTAGTAAAGGGATAGCCCTTTCTGGACCATTGACTGGGACAAACAGCTCAGATCCTCACATACAACGTGGCACCTCTGTGCAGTAGTTAGGAGAGTCCTCTCCTTCAGTGTCCCCCATCCTGTAGAGGAGCTGCACTTAAAGGACTGCACGCTATAGAGACTATCTTACAGGGTAAAGCCAAGAGGCTATAAGTCACAAGGCTATAATTTGCAGAGACCATCATCCAAAAGATACACTGAGAGTTGACACTGTCTTAATGGACTACCAATTAACACTTATTGGATTGACCAGTTCCCTGGGTATCCTCTGTACACCTGTATGCAGATTTATGCTTACTCTGTGATGTTGTGTCATAGGTCACTGGGCTCTAGTATACTGTCTTCCACACCATTTGGTAATTTTATATGCAAGTCTGTTTATGTTAGTTGTGTTAGATATCCATTCCTAAACCTATTAATGCTGACTGTTTATTATATCACAGTTTCTGGGGGTCTGGAATTCTGGTCAGCATAATCTGGGTAGTTTTGACTTCATGGTCCCTCAGAAGTTGCACACAAGTTATTGACTGGGTCTGCAGTTATTGGAAAACTTGACTGGGGCTGAAGGGAGTGGTTCAAAAGTGACTCATTCACGTGGTTGGCAATGGTGACTGTTAACAGAAGGCCTTAGTTTCTTATCATGGAAACATCTTCATAAACTGGCTGAGTGCCCTCTACATGACAGTTGGCTTATTCAAAAGTAAGTGATGATCCTAGAGACTGCAGGACAAAAGCCACAATGCCTCTTATGTCACCCTAAGAAACTATACTATCATTTCTGCAATATTCTAATTTGGTTATCCAAATTAACCCTATTCAGTACAGAAGAAGTCAAAGGTCTTCATATCAACTTGGAGACTGGCTACTGCATCAATTATGCCTTATCATTCCATAAAATTTAATCAAATATTGTAAAAACCATAAAATATGAATGCAAACATACTTTTGCTATGAAAACTAAATGCTTTGAAAAAACTGGCTAAAGATGAGTGCAAAAAATCTATTGTATTACATGATGATAAGACCACTAAGAAATTAAATTTCATAAGAATGTGGATGAATTCTGTGGCCAAAAAACTTTACAAATGACATGAATTTTTTATTCCACTTAAAAAAAACTTAAGTAATGGTGCAAAAAATTTCAGACTAGCAGCTGGTTTGAGAGTTAGGGAAGTGTAGTGGTTTGTATCTAAATGTTCCTCTAAGCCTCATATACTCAAAGGTGTGGCTTTTAGGAGGTGGCTGGATCTAGGGCATGTGAATGTGGATTAAGGTTGTGTGATAACTAAATTGGTTTAGCATAGTTCGTGGGGTGGATGATAGAAGCACTACCCTGGATGTGAGCGGCACCAACCAATAGGATGGTAGTCTGGATAGACTATAAAAGGACAGAAAGAAGACATGCTGCTGCCGTTTATTGCTACTGCTTCTTCCCTGCCATGCCATGGACCATTTCTTCTCTGCCATGCCCCTCTGACCTATCTTGGAGCCAGCTAACTGGACTGAAGCCTGTACATATTGTGAGCTGAAATAAACCTTTCTTCCTTTAACTTATGGGTATCAGGTGTTTTGTACCAGCAATGAGAAAGTAAGACAACAACAACAACAAAACCAATCAACCAAACAAAAAAAGCCAAGAAAAAAAAACCTACCCAGCATGATACTCATGTACTGAACACTATTAAAGAGAATTTATATTGCTATTCTAAAAGATAATGAGAGTTAGTGTCAGTTTATAACAGTTAATATTTGAAGCAAAAGCCTTTGGTACTACATCATATTGTCTACAAAATTATATAAAGAATATAACAAGAATTTAAAAAGAAGCCATGAGGCAGTTTATTGTGAAAAGTTGGTCCTCTTGTGTAAATTAATAGGAACCAAAAATTCATCATATATTTACTTCATTTTTTAGCCGGACCTATTAAGTCTGTAGCTTCACTGATTTTGGCTGCTATAAAAGAAGATCCTCCTTTGAGTGATTTAAGAGCATAACTGGTCAGTGAGCATCTATTTCTTTTACTGGCAGTAAGGTGCACACCTAGTATTAATGTTGCTCCTCTTGCACTTTGGGTTTAAACCCACCTCTGTAATAGCCCCCACTAGAGCCCTACAAATCCTACAGCAGCAGAGTTTAGGCTAGCAGTTCCTACCATCCTGGCCCCGGCTTGGGCTTGGTTCACCTGCCTCCACAGGGAGCACAGTTTATTCTGGCCTGGGCATCACTGCCACCAACTCTGCATCTTTTTTAGGAAGTGATGTAGTCACCTCTAGGATGGACAAAATTCAATAAAACAAATTTTTTGAAGGCCACAGTAACGTCTACAGTGATGTAACCAAAATAAAAAACTGTTTTTTGTTATTGGTGAATCAACAAATGATAGAGTTTTTAGAAATAATTTTTCCCCAAATCAATTTCAATGGATCCTGAAATTTTTGTGTATAACGACACATTGTGAGAGGGAACCATACTCAAATCATTCTCAAACCATACTCAAATCAAACCTATATCAGCTTTCTATTGCCAGTTAACAAATCATCTTAAAACAAAATCGTGATGACCAGTAGATATTATTATCTCTCCTGCTTCTGTGAGTGAGGAGTTTGGACATAGCACAGCTGTGGCTGATTGTTTTTCCATCTAGTCTGGGACCTCATCTTTGAAGACTTACAGGCTTCAAGTGAGTCAACAGCTGGGGTCTGTCATCATCTGGAGGAATCTAGTCAGAGCATGGCAGTTGGTACTGACAGTCATTTTGCAATATCAGCTATGCTAAACAAACTCACATGTAGGCTTTCCACATGGTCTATGACTGTGTTGGTTTGGGTTTCCCTAGAGCATGGAAACTGCCTTCCAAGTATAATTATTGTGGAGAGAACCAGAAAAAGCATGTAGTACCATTCAACACCTAACTGTTGGAGTCACATAGCTTTATTTTCTTTATAGATATAAGGTAGTTCAGATTCAAGAGGAGACACTATACACTCCAACTTTTGATGGGAAGAGAGTATCAAAGTCACAATGTGAATAGGAATTGAAATAGTATTATAGCCCTCTGGGTATGCAATCTGTACATGTGCTTATGCATACTCACTAAGGTCGATCTTGCTTCCAAATGTATGAGGTTTAAGGATGGAGACCTGCAAAAGCCATAGTTTTACCATGGATATTATGAGAAAGTGTTTAATTTCACTTTTGAAAGATGGAATACAAGGACACTAGTTTTACAAAATTGAGAAAAATTTTCAATAAATAGTCACTGACTGCAGTGCAGTAATGAAGTGAGATGTGTTTTAAAAAAGAAATCCCAAACTGGGAAATGGCCATATTTGGAGAAATATATCACCTATGTATTATTAATTCTCTAGGGTTATTAACTTTCATTTCACTCATTAGGTGCTACTAGTTGGGATATTATAACTCTATAGGTAAATGTTGACTTACAGAAAACTGATTATGATCCTGGAAATTATGTCCAGTAGAAAATTCCAGAAGTCACAGTTCTTGTAGGATATCATCCAACTTTACATCTGTCTCAGCACTCTTATTTCAGCTTTTTTCAATAACTAAGTACTCTGCATCTTTTTTGATTCCCCTTCACTAACTGGTTCTCACATTAATGAATCACATAAGTTTTTCAAACATTCTTACTTTGGATTTGTGTGAGAATCAGGCTTTTGACTTTTTGAAAAATATACTTTGACAAATGAAAGTCCTAGGTGGCCATGTATTCAAGCTTGAAGGGAATGACAACCCATAACAGATGATACTGTATAAGAACTGGTAAACCAGGGTCCATGGGCCAAATGGACTTGTAATGAAGTTCTATTGGAGCACACACACTCATTGATTATGTCTTGTCTGTGGCTGCTTTTTGCACTAACATTGCAGAATTGAATAATTGTGACTCTGTTCGTATGACTCTCAAGTCCTAAAATACTTACCATCTGGCCATCTACGGAAAACTTTCGTTGGCTCCTGCTACAGGGAATTTTGAATTTTAAAACTAATCATGAGTGTAGTTTATTACACACTCCTGGGCAACTGAAGTCATTAATAATTTATAGCAAGACATAAATTAATAGAATATTTAGTCTGATAATTTACTGGAAGCAAAAATGATGAATAATGTAGGAATTATATATATTCTGAGTTAAAAGGCTTTATCTAAACTTGGAAAAGAAAAAAATGACTGAGCATCAAATTCAGAAATTCACATATTAAACAGACTGAATCAATTATCAACAGTGTTATAATAATAAATGGAATGAGTATGTGTGAAAATAGTATATCATCTTAACACAAAAGACCTTTTATTAAACACTTGAGTATACTGTTTAAATGACAATGATCATAGTAATGTTATTTATATATATATAATATATATATTATAATTCCTCTCTTCAACTGATTTTTAAAACAAGCGCTAGTCTTGACTTCATCATAAGGAGGTACCTATGTATTTAAAGTATGGGGCTGGGGATTTAGCTCAGCGGCATAAGCGCCTGCCTTGCAAGCGCGCGGTCCTGAGTTCGGTCCCCGGTACCGATATGAAAAGAAAAAAAAAAGTATGTAATGGACAAATCCTAACTTTCTTATTTCCCAGCAGCATAGAGAGGCTTGTTGTGAAGATCATACCCATCACTCTAAATAAATTTGTCTTTCTTTCTCTCTCCTGCCATCACTGTAGGGTGCATGAATTTTTCATTCTCAAAGTCATACATACTGTGTCAGGCATAACAATCATGGTATGTTTTGTGGATAGCTTAAAAAGGGAATGTCTCTTTGGTTTCTTCTTCTTTCAGTTCTGACTATTGAATAACTCTGAAAATACTAAAAAGAAAAAAAACCCACTGAATAAGTACAGTGTATAAAATACTACAATAAACCAGTCTCCTGACCCCCAAAAAATTACAAAAGAGAAAAAAAGTAATTCCTAGTTTATCGCATAGAAAAAATGAAAAATTTATGGTTCAACACTATTACAGGCTAGAAACTTAAAAACAGATATGAGTATCACATGCAGGCAAGCATAGCAAACTAAAAAAAAAAAAACCCTCAAACCTTTGCTTCTTCTAAAGTTCACGAAAATGCTACTTCAAGGTAGTTTTTAGTTGGGTCTGGTGGCACACACCTATGAACACACCACTCTGGGAGCCTGAGGCAGGAGAATCTAGAGTCTGACCCCAGCTTGGGAAAGTTGGCAAGACTTTGCCTCAAAATAGAAAATAAAAAAGGCTGGAAATGAGCTCAGTGTGAAGGCCTTGGCTTCAGTCTTTATTACGTGGGGGGTATAGAAGGTAATATTTTTATGCTGGTTTAATAGGACAAAGTTATTTTGTTATTATCAAAGTGTAGAGAATACAATTTTAGGTAGAACAAATGGTTGTATTAACTGGGCTCTAAGTAATTAAATTATGGATTTATAAGAATAGTTTTTCTCATTAATTGCACAGTATTCCCATGCCCACCTTGAGGTCCTATTATACCCAGTCTCTTGTAAACAGTAATGAAACTTCTAATTTACAAATATTTACAAATACAGTAATGAAAATTTAATTTACAAATACATGAATAATCAAATTAAGTCCATCTTTTTAAAGAGCAAAGTTAAGAAATGTTAAAATGCAGTCAGTTTAACAATATTTTCATTGTTCACAACATTTTTTGGCATTTTCATCTCATTTAGATAGGAAAAGTAGTATCAAAACTAGGTTATTCACATCTTTGTGTGGGAAAGTATATGTCCATGTATGGAATTAACATCATCACATTTCTAAATGCCTTTGGCTATTTCAAAATTCCAACCTACCCTAAAAGGAGAAAAAAAATTACCACCAGTGACTCCAAAGAATGCACTAAATGAGGCTCACAGGCCTGGATCGAAGATTAGGACTGAAGAAGAGGTCAAGAAATTGGCAGAAGCATAGGTGGGAGGGGGCATGGGAGAGGTGGCAGCACAAAGCAGTCTAGGCTAAGGCATCCCTGACAGCATGGTCACCAGAGACATTCAACTTCACTGGTACCAACGGACAATGAATCTTGTAAGTACTTCCTTTAAGTGCCAACTTTCCAGGTGAAGGTCTGTGTGAAGGCCAGCCATGTGCCATGGTGCCGATGCCAGTGTGCTGGCATGTGTGACTCCTTAGGAGGCAGGACAAGGGTTCCCATGGAAATTCACACAATGGAGGGTTTCCCTGCAAATGCCCATTACAAATTTATTGTACATTAAACGTTACTTATATTGTAAATACCTCTTTCAATTCCTGTATTACATAAAATAGGCACATATTGCTATTACAATTTTAGAAGTAGAATACATAACGATTATATAAAAAAGATTTTCTCTCAGAGTTAGCACTTGTACTACAACATAGAGCAGACACTTAAGAGGGCTGATCTCTCTTCACCTCATGCCCTGGGGGTCTCCTGGCAGAAAGGATAGAGACTTTGCTCCTGGAGCTACTGCTTAATAGAAAAGTGACTACATATTAGAGAAAGGGAGGTAGGCAGAGAGGAGAGAGCAAGAAAACACAGCAGGGAAGGTAGATATAATTAAGTAATATATGTGCATGCATGGAAGCATCAGTGAAATCTATTTGTAAATTGATACGAATTCATTTTTATAATAGAAAAATTCTTAGTGATGTAATAACCTATACCTTGTGTAAGGGTGGTGGTGGTGGAAGAAATTAAGAATAAAGCAATAGTTCAGTGTGTGTACCTTTTTTATTTTAAACCTCTAATCTTGGAACTCCATTCAGCACTTGACTTCAATTTGTTAATCATATCTGACTTGAAAAGTAAGACTTTTACGTAAAAAATAAAACAAAGACAAACACAGGCAGGCAGGTGCTCTGGCTCTACTTTGTCAAGGGCTCGAGTCTGCTAAACTCACGTGCGACTTCTGGGTTTTGACAGCATTGCTCTAGGATGAGCTTTGTAAACTCAAAGGAAACATTTACCTTTATTTTCCTCCCTACATACTTGCAGGAATGAGACGAGGGAAAATAGAGATGAAAAATACAGTCCTCGTCACCTTGGGATAATTGGTGATAAAGTGCCAGTGCATCTGATTATCATTCTGTCAAGTCGTTTTCTAATTGGGTGTCCTTGAAACAGTGTCTCTCTGCTTGCGCCTTCACTTCCATTTTCCGTTATTATCCTTTTTCGGGGGCAGGGCAGATCCACCCTGGAGAATGATCAAATGCGCAGGCAAGTATATCTTGGTGTTGTAAGCTCATTAAATTTCTTGTCATTCCTTGCGGTAGGCTGGGAAGTGCTGATTATGGCCCATTTTTGCAATGTAAAACTTGTCTTCCGTGCGAGCCCCAGAAGTTCCTCCTTTGATAATTGGTCTCCTGCTTTAGTTGAAGCCTTTAAGAACTCCGTATAAGCTGCCAACACTTAAGAAGGTGCTGAGCCCGAGCTTAGTTTAGGGGAGTTTCCTAGCGCTGCTGCTGCTGCAGGTGAAACTTTGAGATGCTTCCAAGGTCTTAGCAAATTGACTTGGGGCAGAAGTTCTCAGACTGTATTAGGCTCGCTGGGCTGGCGGGTTAAAACGTTGAGCTCTTCCTCAAGAGTGCCCTTCAGTGGGTCTGAGATCTGCAAGTCGAACAGTTCTCAAGAGGTAGGATGCTGCTGGAAGAGGGACTTCCGAGACCCTCTGTCTTGGGGAGCTGTTCTCAAGTGACTATGTGAACCCTGGAGAAAATGAAGAAACTAGGGCAATAGAGTATTGAATCAATATCTGTGAAATATCACAGGGTGCATAGTGCTATGTGAGGGACTTGGAGAATATTTCAAGTAAATGTGATAACTCTTGTCACTGGCAAGTGTGTGGGGGAGTGGACTGGTGGTGGTGATTGAATCCAGAGCCTCACACCTGCTAAGGAGGTAAATAATCTAGCACTGAGCTATATCCCCAGGCCCCCAGGATCTTCCTAGTAATTCCAAGACAGTGTGTTTGCTTTCTAAGTAACTAACAGTCTCGCTGAGAATGCCATTTAAAGACACTCTTTTTTGTATAAAATACCAATCTAATAGATTATTGTTGAATATAAAAATGATTATTTCACATAAGCAGCTGCTACTTTTGCAGGTTTTCCCCATAACTTGAGAATTATCTTAAAAATAGAAAAAACATGGACTTCAAAAGAAGTCGCAGGTGTGTTATGATAACAAGAATGAATTTACAGTTGAAATCCATTTGTCAAAGCAAGTTTTATCTTTGTTGTAGGTCATCTCTTTGATAAATGGTCAGAGCTGCTTTACATAATATGGACTTCAGGGGCTTTAGGACCTGGTGAAGTTATGTGTAGCCATTTAGACTGAAGCCTACAAACCTAGCTTAGGAAGACAGACAACTTCTGGTCTTTGTATCTGAGTTTTATCATTTAGGCAAATTACTTACCCACTGTGAAGAACCAGTCTTAGGGTTTACTGATCTCTTTATTGTAATTGTATTTTCTTTTTAAAAACTTTGTTTTACTGACTTGATTTCCTTCAATTCTATTTTCTTTAAGACATTATTTTTCTTTGAGCTTTGTGAGATCAGTGGTTACCAGAATTTTGGCTTTTCAAATATATGTGTATGTATTATTCTTTATTCAGAGTGATTTTAGTCATTTTGTATTGTTTAAGTTCAACATATGTGAAGGTATGGACAGCTATTTTGAAGAGAATGAGAGATGTTATGGCAGCAATTGTTGATTTCCCTATTGTCTGGTTTTGAAGGCCTATAATGCCTTCACCATTCTGTTCTAATCAGTTTAATACCATTTTGTTTTGTATGAATTCATTGTGTGTGAAGATATGGACAACTATTTAGAAGAAAACAAGAGACAATATGATAGCCAGTGATCATCTCCTGTTGTCCTGCTTTGAAATCTGTGTTATTTACATTGTTTTCTTCTGATCTGCTTTGTTCTGTTTTGTTATATTTAGTTTTACCCTCTTTACAATAAAGTAAAATAAAATAAAATAAAATAACACAAATAGATGTGTATAATGCTATAACTTTTCCTCTTAGCACAGCTTTAGTAGCCTTCAGTGAATGTTGATGTGAATTTTTACTTGAAGTTAGTTGAAATATAACTGCAGTTTAATGATTTCTTGAACCTGTGAATTATATAACGGTGCATTTCTAGCTTTGTAAACATCTGGGGATTATTTAATGTTGTCGGGCTTCAGAATTTTTATTAAACTACGAAAGAGTGACTGGAAGAACTAAATGAACTAACGTAACTAAATTGCTTGGCACAGTGTCTAGCAGTGTTTAATGATAATAGTTATTGCTATTATTTTTCTCTCTTTTTCCTGGGACTCAAAGTAGAAAACTTAGTTGGCTTACTGTCTTGTGCAATAATTTGGGTTGAAAAATAATTTTTCTTACGTTTTTAAGGCAGGGTCTCATTGTGTAGTCCTGGCTGGTCTTGAACTCATGATGTAGTCCGGCGTCGCCTTGCTCTGCCGGCAATCCTGCTCCAGCTTCCCTAGTGATAGGGTTACAGGTGTGCACCACCATGCCCAGCAAAAACTGATTTCTGTCTGCAACATTTGCAAAACAGCCACAACTGTTGTACTTTACTGGTTCACTCTGTAGAAGTTGTCTGACTTTGGATTTAACTAGTGGGTTTTTTTTTTTTATATTCACTCTTTCACTGATATAGCAAAGGTCATGTGAAAGTTTGATTTTATATTCTGAAGTCTAACGGGTTACAGTTTTAATTTTTAAAAATTAAGATGCAGCTATATTCTATGGGTAATCGAATGCAGTATTCTAACCCACAAAACTTTGGTAAATCAGTGTATTTTAACATTGTTGTGTCTTGTTTAGGGCACAACATAAATTATTTTTTTCAGGAAATATAACTATTGTTATACTGTTATGTTGGTATTTTCACATGAGTGAATAATTCAAATGGTTCTAAGAACTTTCAGACACTTTTCCTGAGGACATTTCTCATCTATGATCTGGGTAGCTGCAGGAGATGCTACCCACAGGAGAGGGTTAGACTTGTCCCAGTACCCCTATTGCAAGGGGTTGGTTTGGTTGGTGCAACTTTACTCATATATTTTTGGGAATAAGAGGAAGACGTTTAGTAGCCTATTTGTCACACCCTCCTCCCCACCCTGCATCAGGCTTTCTTCAATTCCTTTATTATTACCTGGAAGAAAAATTGCTCAGGTAATTGTAATATGCAGTTACAGTGGAAAGAGACTAGGTATTGTGTTTCCCCCTTTATCATTTTCTTGGGTAGCCTCTTCCTAAAATAACTATACTCCACATGACCATGTTAAAAGAAATTGCTTTTAATTCTGCATTTAAGAGATATGGCTTCCACTGCAAAAATCCTTGGGAGATTGTAAACAAGTTAAACATAGAATGGGCATATGAACCAGCAGTTTCACTGCTGGGTATATGAAGTGTGGTTAACTATGTGGTGAAAGTTCAAATAAAAGCAGTACAGTGAAAGACACATTGTCATTAATTGCCTTCAAAGCGCTCCTTTTCACTTGAGATACATTTAGCCTATTGTTCTCACCATTTTTCTAAAGCAGTGCTGGAAAACCTTTCCTCAGGGCCCATATAAAGTCTGATTTTAAAAATACATGATTGCTGCATTTAGATTCATCCAGTGCAAAGGCAGCGTCTTACACCATTAAGGTGTGTCCTCATTCACCTTATTTACCAGATCTGGCATCACGGGACTTCTGGCTCTTCCCTGAAGTTGAAATAACCATGGAAGGTAATTGCTTTGAATCAATTCAGAACAGCAAGAAAGCCATGACAATACAAGTAAGACATAAAACAAGATTTCCACAACTGCCACAGAAAGTGGCTAGAATGGTGAGATAAGAGTGTGTGAGGTAAGCAAGGCATGGTGGTGCACCCTAGCACTTGGGTGGGAGGCCGAGGCAGGAGGATCACTGCGAATTTGAGGCCAGCCTGGTTTACAAAGTGAGTTTAAAGCCAGCCTGAGTCATAGTGAAACCCTACTTCAAAAAAGACAAAGAGTATTTGAAGCGAGGGCATATGTTTTGAGGGGAATTAATGACAATGTGTCTTTTAATATAACAATTTTAAAAATTTAAATATTCATATTTTTATGTATTTTATGAAAAAATGAAATTTTGTAACATGAGATTAACTATGTTAAATAAGAGATTAACTAGTTAACTATGTTAACTAGTTAATGTACTGTGTATCATTATTTTCAAAGTAGTTAAGACAGACAAAACAGATTGTCTTATAAAGAAGAAACAAACAGATAATAACACAGTACTTTCTTTTCAAGGAACTAAGAGAAACTAGTAGTATAAATGAAACAAATTAGCATTTATATTAAAATTTTCAAAGTAACAGAGTGAGTAATTTCGGGAATTATTTGTTTCTCCATTTCCTATTCATCTATCTTCTATTGTGCTCTTTGTGTGTGTGTAGCAAGATTCTTATTTAGGAGAAACTATGTGATATTTAATCTTGTGTGTCTCACTTATTTCACTCAACAGTATGTTCTCAGGTTGCATCCACTTACCTACAAGTGACTCATTTATCTTTCTTTATGGCATAACAGTATTCTATTGCACATAAATACCACATTTTCCTTATCCATTCATCTGTTGATGGACATACACAGTTTCCAAGATCTAGCTACTATAAATTGTGCTGCTATAAACATGGATACATGCTGTGTATACGTGTGCTGTGCTAATTTTAACACTTTGGGAAAGATACCCAGAAAGAGGATAGCTGGGTCAAAAAGAATTTCTGCTTTCAGTTTTTTGAGGAAACTCCACAGTGATTTTCACAGTGGTTATGCTAGTTTATATTCTCACCAATAGTGTGAAAGAACTCCTTTCCCCCACGTCTTCTCCAGCATTTATTAGAGTTTTTGATGGGTAGCCATTCTTTCTGGGCTAAGATGATATCTCAAAGTAGTTTTAATGTGCTTTGGCCAGTGATGCTGAACATTTTTTCATGTATTTATTAGCCATTTGTACTTCTGAGAAGTGTCTATTCATTTTAGTTGTCTGTTTTTTGGAGTCTTTTATTTTGGGGACTCTAATTTTTTGAGTTCTTTATATATTTTAGATGTTAGTCCTCTGTCTGAGGAATAGTTGGCAATCCCCCCATTCCATTTTGTAAGTTGTCTTTTCACACTGTTGGTTGTTTCTTTTGCTGTGCAGAAGATGTTTAATTTTATATGATCACATTTGTTAATTCTGAATATTTCTTATGTCATAGGATTCTGTTTAAAAAGTCCCAGCATAAATCTATATCTTTAGGAGTTTTCCCAATTTTATCTTTCAGGAGATTGTTTCTGTTTTAACATTAGATCTTTGATTTATTTTGATTTTAATTTAGTACATGGTAAGATATGTGGATATAGACTTAATGTTCTGCATGCATGTGGATATGCAATTTCCTTTTTTTTTTATTTAAAAGAGAATAAAACAAAAGGGGGCAGTACAGAGCAGATCAGAAGAGGACAACATAGGCAACACAGTACTTTACATTAAGTCAACTGGACATCAACAGTATCTAACACCATATCTCTTACTCTGCTATAGTTGAGCATAGTTTCAATTACAATAATATCAAACCTAACACAATAGTATAAAGCC
>PVJX010021285.1:0-32132 GCA_004027295.1 Dolichotis patagonum
TGCGTGAAATACACAAGTGCACTTGATATTTTTTGCAAAGTTACAAGGCTCCAAATCACGTCATACATCACTGTTTTCATTTTTTGCGGTACTTTGGATCACACCCTGGGGTGCTCTGCCGCTGATCTACGTCCCTAGCTCTTTTTATTTTGAGCCAGAGTTGGGCTAAGTTGCTTAGGTTGGGTTCTAACTTGTGGAATCCTTCTGAGCAGTGGGGACTATAGGCGTGCACCACTGTGCCTGGCCTGACCCATGCCTCCTCATCCCCTGTTCTGTCCACATTGTTTTAGGTAAGTGATACCGTTAGTCATCCTACGTGAATTCATGAGATTAATGTGGCTGTTATCTTATTCTTTGGTTCTTAATCCCACTAAAGTGGATAAAGTTGTTTAAAAACCTCTTACTTCCTCATGCATTCCAATTAACTTTTCTACTTAAAAGTCAAAGATTAAGAGTGAAAATGATGAATCTGATGCTGGAGATTCTCCCTGAAGTCTATGTAGACACTTGTGGTGTCTTAATTATTTTTCTTGTTGCTGAGACAAAATACCTGACACCCGAAGTTAAATGAGGGAAGGTTTATTTGGCTCACAGTCTGCAACAGTTTCAGTTCATAGTCTGCTGGCTCCAGGGCAGGGCGGCACAGCAGAGGGGCATGGCTGGTCAACGGCGATCAGGCAGGTGAGAGCACATTAGCCCTCTTTCTGTCCCTTGTATGTTATGCAGGCTGCCCTCCTGAGGACAGGTGTGGCACTCATACCCTTATGCTAGCCAGAGCTATGCCAAACCAGTCAGTGGACTGATTCAGTCATCGGCACCTGCACCACGCACTGTAGATCCAGCCACCTCTGAGAAGCTCCTGCCCCATGTGGCTGCATGAGGCTTTGGGGGAGGGTGGCATCTAGACACAGGCTATAATGCGTGGTCAAGCTGAAGAAAACCTGGAAGCTGGAAAAGAATGATGCAGCCACAAATGGTTTGAAAGCTCATGTGTGCTGCTCAGCGTGTGGCAGATTGGCAGTGGTGTGGCCACAGACAGCCTCAATTCCAGTGGTTTAATGAAACAAAAATACTTCTCTTTATTTCAACTGCTGTTGAAGAGCTGTTTGGGACTGTAGTGACTTATCTGGAACTTATATGCCTTCCTTGGTCGATGTCAGCGGAAGACCCTGTGTGGGGTGTTACTGGAGAAGGCGGCTCATCCTCCATGCTAGCACAGAATCTGCAGACCGAACACAGTCCCGACTCGGAGGTGGAGGGGCACACAGCCCTGGTCTGTGCTCAGCAGAGGGAAGACCTAACGTTGGTAAGTGTCATGAGGATCCTTAAAAATGCAGAGCCAGGCTGGGGTGAGATGTGCTGCAGAGCTTGATGCCCCTGCGTGAATCCTGGTCACCTCACTCACTATCGTAATGAGTGGTCTACCATGGCACTCAAGCCTGTAAGCTTGAATTGAGAGAGACCAATGTCAAGTCGTAGGTCCACCACTTACATTATCTGAGAGATTTCAGGAAAGGCATCTGACTTCTCAAGGCTGAAATTTCTAAAATATGTAATAAGAATGATGGAAATAGCCTTTGGCCCCAGGGCCTTCGTGAGCTTAAAGGAGATGGTATGTGAGCATTGTCTGTGCTTGCAAAATGTCACCTCCACTGTGGAAGTCTGTCTGTCCACCCCACACCTCTGTGCAATGAGGTAGGTTATGCTCTGGCCCGTGATTTGCATTCTGTGTCTGTCACCTGATAGGACTTCAACTCTAGGAAGAATTGGGAGGCTCTGAAAGACATGTGGCCTTCATTTCATAAAAGTAGTGGATTGTCCTTCTAACTGGGAAACACAAAAATAGAACAGCTTGAGAAAGGATGTGGAAGAGTAGAGTGTTTTCAGCTGTTTGACTGTGAGGCTCGAGGACAAGCTTGTATCCCGCTGTCTAGAAGTCCCCAGAGCTGGGCAGGTCTCCTGTCTGCCTCTCTGCTTGAGCTCCAGTCTACGCCTACTCTGCTGTCTCCACTTGGTCACCAGTCAACTCATTTCATGCCACCTTGAGAATGACAATAAAAGCAGCTGGCTTCTGCTCTTCAGGTAGAGAACAATATTTGAATTTCACTCACCACACTGGTAATTGCATATGCCAGATACAGACATTTAAAAGCTTTCACACATGGGTAAATTCATCCATTCCTCAAGTGTTGCTATTAACACCACTGCCTGCCAGGTGTGAGCTAAGGGCTCCCGGTATAAACCACAACAGTTTCAACATGTAAGTTCTGGGGGGCACACTTAAGCCATAGCTAGGGGAGACTTATCAGCCTAGGAAATGTCACCACGGCAGGGTGGCTCAAAGCTGTGTGACACAGCAAAGGGTTTGCCTGAGTTTCAGAGGAGGAATGCTGGCCAGGGCCATGCGTTAAGAAGTAGTGAGCAGCTGGACACAGGAGGTGCCATGACTGTCTTTTCTCTCTCGAGGTAGAGTGCAGTGCACTCTGGAGGAGGGTCAGGAGGGGCTGGGGCCAAAAGGAAGAGAACCTGTCCACCAACCTGCCAGTATCTTCAGGGTGGGTTGTCTGTTTTGTGTCATCCATGCATCCTAGATGCCTACCTGGGTGGCAGATCATAGCTAGCTCTCCAGATGCATGGAGGGTGACGGGAGTATGCGCAGTGCTCGGAAGTCTCCAGCAGAGAAGGTGAGGACACAGACTGGGGAGGAGTTTGTGGTGTAAACAGAGAGGGTGGGTATGGAGGGGACAGGCAGGGCACTGCCAGGGATTGCCTGAGTTCTGGGTATGGAAACTAAAGGATGTAGTCTCAGAATTGGGGTACTGAACAACTATGTTGCTCATGACTTTTCGTTGTGTATCGTATTTCATAAAACTACTTGCCTCCAGGAACGAGGCTCCAAACTCTAAGGGAAACTGTGACCTGAATATTTGTGTCCTCCTTCAATGCTTATGTGACAGCTTAATCTTTAGGAGAGGATATTAGCAGGTGGGATTAGGGTATGAGGAAGGGTGCTCATGAATGGAATCACTGGCCTTATCAGAGGAGGCCCCTTCCACCATGAATGATAAATGTGTGTTGCTGTGCTCCTGAGACCACATTCTGTGCATTTTATTCCTACACCTCTGTAGGTGGGTGATCTTAGTTCCTCAGCATCCAGCCTGCTGTGAAGAGCAGCTGAAACTGGAGATGGGTCACATGTGTGGAGCTTCCAAAACCAGTCAAGTTGTTCCAGCTCTGAGAACATGGAGAGCCCGAGGCAATCCAAGCAAACAGGTTGCTAGGCAGAGGGATGTCACATGACATCAATCAGCAGAGTGTGAATAAATGCACTGCAGTCCTGGAGCAGTTCCATTCTCCTGTCAGGAGAGAGGATTCCACCTGACCTCAGCTTTCTGTTTTCTGACTCTTGTTTTTATTTCTTCATCCTCTACCATCCTTCACTCAGAATTTTGAGAGCAGCCTGGATGCAACAGGCTGTGACTTGGAGAAGCTGCAGTAATGGTGCAGTGGTAAGCAGGGACATTGAAACAACACCCAGGATTTGAAGGCAGATTTATTTACATCAACAGGCATTCACTGGGATTATTTCCAGAATATTAGACCCTGATCTCTGGTGGTCTAGGGGTTATATGAGATAAGCAAGCAGTAAGTACAGAGGCAGAAGGGCTCATCAGTTGGGGATTGGTTTACACAGGGTGCATCATAGTGACCAGCTCTGCATCCCAGTGACCAGCTGTTTCTATGAGACAGGAGCAACTAGATCTGGAGCAGGAACTACGACCTGGGCAACTAAGAAACTGGAGTATACTGGTTGGGGGGGTGCATTTTCTGTTACGTTTCCCCTCTCTTTTAGTTTCTTTGGCAATGGACATATTATATGATTTTTTTGAGACAAGTCCCAAATAGAATTCAGGGCTGTTTGTTTTGTAATATTACTCTGGAAAGGTAATGACGGAGTTAATCTGATTTGGGAGAGTGTTTAATGTATTTTGGACACATTAAATTTTGGTCGAGTGTTTGATTGTTCTATTTTGGTGGGGCAAACATCCATAGACAAACTGCTAGCAGGGGGCAGGGAAGCAAGATCTGGGTAAGCAAAATCTAGGTTAATTAATCAAAACCACAGCTAGCAGCAGGGCAGGGAAGCAAGGACGGGGGCAAGCAGCCTGAAAAGATACAAACATTAAGAGAGAATGATGTTCTTAGGTTTCGGTCATGCAGGCATTGTTTTTTATAAGAGTAAGCCTCGGAGGATCTGTCCAGGTAAATTTTTTAGTGATGTAAGAAACTGTAGAGGTTGTTAATATGTACCTGGGCTACAAATCTGTGCAAGAATGCTTACAGACATAGCTGATTTTTAAAACAGGTACAAGCTGTATGTAGTTTTTATTTAATTCACCTTTGAGTTACCTTTGCTTTATATGCAGACCTGTTGTTGCTGCCAGTGATCGAGGGTAGGCCATATTTAGAGATGATATTTTTTAACAGCAGGATCCTACAAATTTTTATTGTCTTTTTAGTATGAGTAGGAAATGGGAGGTTGGGCCAGTGACACAGACGTCGAATCCTGAGCTGGCTGCAGGGGTACAAGTGCCAGTGCTGCACCGTGAGCTTGCAAAGCAAATGGTGGGGGCAGGTCTGGCTCTGAACTTCTGAGAATACTGAGTGAAATGTTTCTGCCTGGGGTTGGTGTTTCAGTCAATTGGGTCTCCAGAGGGGGCTCAAGCCTCTGCACTGGATAATAATCATTGTTGGTAGCAGGTCTGTAAACAACAGGTTGTCGTGCAGGTCATCTCTGCAGGAGAGCTTTAGTCAGAATAGTTTTGTCCATGGTGACCATAGCATATTTAGCCTATCTGACTTTATTTTTAACAGAGCTATTTTTTATCCACAACAGGGTGTACCTAGCATTTGTCAGGGGGTCCTTTTTTTAGAACAGTTTATTCCAGTACAAATGTGGGGGTGACACCTGGACAGTTAGGTTTTGGTTTCAGGTGAGGCAGCCCTTAGTGACCAAGTCTAAGTATTTGATGCCACCAGGTGCTTCCGGGGGCTGACAGACTGAGGAACTTAGGGATTCAGATTTTATAGAAACCAACAGCTTTAAGAAATTTATAGAGATTTTTTTGTGACTAATTTTTGCCAGATATTGTAGCAGAGCTGTTGTGCCTTTTTAGCAGGCAATTTGAAAGTGTTATTAAGTAGAAGTGCTTTTTAAAGAGGGAACAAATTTTTGAAACTCTGAGAGGTTGAGTCTGGGTTAGTTGAAAAGAAGGGCTGGCTGATAAGAGACAATCAAAGGCAGACAGAAGAAGGCATTCTTAGGTCCAGGCAGGAGTACCAGCAGGCTGTGGGTGGCAGAAAGTTGGGACAATGTATCTGGAAGGCAATTACAGTGACATTGGCAGTTTGGAGATCTTAAACTGGCTTTGCAGGCAGGAGAGATGTACCATTTAAGGCAGGTGGGGGTTGCCTTGGGACAGAGCTTGATTACCCAAGGGGTATGATTGATAGGAAAACTCCTGGAAATGAGTCTTTTAAAATTTTTGGGTCATGATTATCAGGCATTTCAAGCTGATTATGGGCTGTTTTTCCTTCCAGGATACAATCAGAATTAATATTAAGTCTGGGACAGTGGACCTGAGTATAAGGGAGTCTGGTTATGACCCAGGAGAGACACAGGGCACTTAAGCATTTATGTATGATAAAATATTCACTAATTGATATTTGATAAAGTGTTCATTAATTTTACAGGATCTGTTTCGGCAGAATTTCTTTTCAGTGGGGGCTCTAGTGGTTAACTTCAGTAACTTTAGACATAGTTATTGGATTTTTGCCTCTCTCTGAGGTTTTCTAGGAAAGCAGTTTAGTACTGGTTTAAGGCTTTATGGTCCTTTGTAGTATTGTAATCCCAGTTTGGATGTGCTCATGGAGAGGACAAGTACCGGGATTAATCATAGTTGTGGGAACTTTTGGCTGTAACCAGGCTTGGGGCCTATCTAAACTGTGGCAGCATTTTTTAGTATTAAATAGAGTCAGAAGAAATTGCTGACAGTTTTCTCATATTGGCAGGTGGGTACAAAGGTGCAGAGCCAAGGTGGAATAGTTTTTAACCCCTTCTGGCAATTGAGTCCAAGTGGGCTGGCCTTTTATTTGAGGATTTTCTCAGTTGGAAGTGCTTATGGGAGCAACTCACTAGCAGAGGAAGGCCTTTTTCTTGTGTTTTTGACAGCACGGAGATCTTGCCTAGGTGATTCATCAGGCTGATGTGTGGCTGGATGCCTGCTTGTGCTTTCTGTGGCATCTGACAGCAGTAGGGGTTGAGATGAGGTGACATGGTTGATGCTTAGGCCTGAAGGTGAGTTTTTAGATTATACCTCTAGGAGGAGAGTTTTTAGAATGTTAAGATTGTCATTATCTGTCTCAGGCTGATGCAGGCATTATCATTTTCTTGGGGAACAGTCAAAGTCAAAATGAGAGGGAGACTAACTGGTTTGGTGTGAAGGAGATGTCCACCCAGGCTGCAAGTTTGTACCTGGCAGAAGGTGTGGGAGATTAGAGTCCCAGTTCCCCCAGTGCTGCCAACTTTTCAACAGAGAGAACTTTTGAAGAGAGAGTTCTGTTCCATTGTTTACCAGGGAAGTCACAGGTTTTACCCTGACTTTTGATCATGGGCTCTTGGGGGCCCAATTTAATAGAGTTGGTCTGTCCTACCTACTCTGGCCTGACAACTCATTTGTTAGGGCTGACAGTCCAATTTTCCTCAGTCAAAATGTGGAACTCAGAAGGAATTGCTGACATCTCAGGTGGGCATTAGATGATGGTATCTGACCAGAATAGGCATGTCTGGGGGGGGTGCTCTGTGACTGAATGAAAGCAATAACTGAAACTGGCCCAACTGGTTGGAAGTAGGCAAGTTGGGGGGTGGGAAGTGAAGCTATTGGTGTTGACAGTGACTGCAGCAGTAATTGAGGGTGCCAAGGTGGAATTTTCAGGAAGACTAGGCCTTGTATTCCTTTTTTTTAGATGCAGGGAGTGATCTATTTTCAGTTTTAACTCCATAAAAGCCCCTTTCCTGCAGTCAGGGACTGTAGGTTTTAACTGATTAGTTCCCGTTTTATTTCCCAATGGTGTATGTTGTGTACCCTTGAATGATAGCACAACAGAAAAAAGGTGGGTCTCCCTCAGAGAAAGGCCATTCAGATGTCCACCTGGCTGCAACCCTCCAGGAGATTTACACACAAATTAGCTAAGAAGGGTGTGATGTCTCCATTATGCCATACGGTGTCATCATGGAACCATGTGAGAGCCCAATTGGCCACCATGACCAGCGTTTCCCAGTCTTGGTGCACAGACAGAGCAGCCTATTGCTTACACTGTCCATTCCATTCACTCACATATTTGCTCGCCAGGCACTCAGAGGTTAGACATTCCAGTCTCCTTCCTTTAAGGATGGGCTTAACTAATAAGAATTGATCAAGCTCTTCTGCTCAATATAGATTTATTTATGTCAATGGTCATTGACTGGGGTGGATCATTCCCAGAATATTAGGTCCTGATCTCTGTGGTCTAGGGTTTATATTGGATAAGCAAACAGGAAGTAAGGAGGCACAATGACTTGTTAATTGGGGATTGATTTATATAATATGCATTATAATGACCAACTATGTATTATAATGACCAGCCGTTTTTAAGAGACAGGAGCAACTGGATCTGGAACAGAAACTGCTACCTGGGCAACTAACAAACTGAAGTGCACTGGTGGGGAGTGGGGGTGAGGGTGCTAAAATGTGTCCAGCCACTTCTGTGTTATCAAATAGATGACAGGGGAGGTGTTGACACTTTCCAGAAGAGGGGTAGAATTGAATTCCTGGGATGACCAAGAAAGGAAAGGATAACAGACTCAAGTGATCAGTAAAAGGTCAAAGAACAAACTTTAGGGATGTAGAAGAGGCCCAAGATCACTTTACTGTCCTAGTAGAAATATTGTGCAGGCCGCATTAGTCACCCTGTGCGCTATTACCTTCCATTCCACTGTATTTCCTATTAAAACAGCATGTTTTATGTGTTGGGATTCTGCATTTACTTTCATTTGAGCTGTCGAATTTAGTAATTTTATCCTAAAGCTGTCTCCACACATACTTTAAGTTTGGCTCAAAGCCGCCTCTAGTTAGCAAGCTTCAACCTTAGTAAGTACACAAACTGCAAACTAACTTGAAAGTGTGTTCTTGTAATAGGTATCCAGGTCTTAGACAATTACAGAAGTGGAGATTCAGCTAATCAGAGGCTGCCATGGACCAGGCTGCTCATGTAAGGTAAATGCCTCATCATTCTCTTCAAGGCATGTGATGACTGCAGCTAATCAAGTTTTTTGTTCTGTTTCTTGTTTTCTGGTTTTTTTGAGAGAGGATATCAGGCTAGCTTTGAACTATATAGCCCAGGCTGTCTTCAAACTCATAACAATCCTTTTGCCTCAGTTTCCCATGTGGTGGGATTACCAACATGCCCCACTAGGCCCAGCTCACATTGTTTTTCACATCACATCTTTTTCTCTGGAAATGAATATAACCTGTATGTGTGGTGCTAGGGTGGTGTTCTATACCATTCTCAGTCTGGAAGGCTGCCCGAGTCTAGAATAGCAAACCAAAATAAGGCTTAGAAAATTAAATGTGTTGTGATTTGGTCCTTTAATATAGCAAGGAGATCCATGGCTAAACATACTGTAGACCCTACTGCTCCAGCCTTCCAACTACCTTGAGGCTCCACCATGCCCTCCAGGCCTTCCAGGCTACTCCCAATCTCAGAAGGCTTTGAGGCTTTTGACTTTACCTTGTCCTCCATGTAGGGTAGGTATTGTTAATAGCTGGACCCTGAGTGGGAGGGTCACAGACTGCAGGCAAGCCTTCTGGGGCAGCCACATTGCCCGCCACAGCAGCTGGGAGCCAGAGGCACCCGTGTCCTGGAAACCCATTCCAGTATATGCTGGCTCTGCAGCCGAGCGACTACTTTGAATGTCATGGTTTATGTGTGACTAGGATTTGCATCTTAACCATGTGCAGAGAGCACCTCAAGGGGCCTGGAGTGGGCATGCCACTGTGTGCCTCTCTTAGAGGTCACTGCAGGGCAGCATGAGAGGTTAAACAAGAAATTATGATTGTTCTTTGCTCTCAGAAGCAAGGTTTCTCCCCAGAATTTATATGAGAAAGTGATCTCTGTCAACTTTGACAGCTGGGTAATTTCAAAGGGAGTTTCAGATTTGGCCTTCACTTATATTTGCTTTGCAAACCCAGTATGTTTTCCAGATATTTATTGAGTCTGCTGTCAGCCTGTGGGGAAATAATGCATACACTTCACCTTCTAATTTTCCTTTGGGCTAAGACTGAATGGCACTAAGGGGACATTACCTGAAAGTACCATGAAGAGTCAGCTTGTTGTGGACGTAATCTGTGAAACAGACCCTGGTTTGAATGATTCCACTTGAATCTGCCTGGATTGTAAACACTGACAGGGCCCAGAGAGCAGTAAGATTTGGATCTACTTGGCCTTCTAATTACAGTCTACAAATGTCAGTATCTTTGCCTTTGCTATCTTGACAAATGTAAACATCTCTAGTTACTCTTCTCCCATCTTCAAAACATTGCCTATGTTCCTCCTTTATAAGCAGGAGCACAAATCAATCTGCCATTTTAAAACCCTGAATGGCTCTGGTTCCTTTGGAGCAAATACTAAGCATAACAGGATAGATGTAAGGGCAGGTAATTTAAAAATATGTTCAATAAAAATGTTTTTAAACTTCCACTGTGAAAATCTAGGTGGAAATTGACAGCTACTGACATTATTTTGCCTGTTGAGAATTGGGATCAAGCTGCTTAGATGGGATTTCATACAGAGTGTATATACAGAAAATTGATCTAACTTCTCACTGTGATTCCAGCATTGCCATTGCTTATTACATCCATGTAACAAAATCCTTCACGGTGTCGGAGCAGCCTGTAGGGGCAAAAGCAATAGGTGCTGGGTAGAGATGGGGTGGGAGGCAATGTTGGCTTTATTTTTGGAGGCAGGGTCTTGCTACATAGTTCAGGCTGGCTTTGAACTCACCAAGTAGCCCAAACTGACCTTGAACTTGTGGTGATCCTCCTGCCTCATCCTCCTGAGTGCTGATTTTACAAGGAAACGCCACCACACCCAGCTGGTAATGTTGCTTGTTAAATTACTGCTAAGAGTTAAAACCATATCTGTGGGACAGAGTGTTAGTTCTAGGAAGGGGTGGAGAGAAATAGGTGTAAATAGACTGGCAGGTAGAGGGCTTAAAACTGAGGGCACAAATGGCTCTTAAGCTAGGGGTGATGTGGGTGAATTTCACACGGTTCTGCCAGCCTGGACCATAGCACTGCAGGACCAGAACTTGGGGATGGAGGTCTACATAGTGACTTACATTCTCAACTTTAGCTTTTTGCCAGCAATTTCATTTTTATGAAAATTCCAGTACTAGGGAAAAATGGGAAGTCAAGATAGATTTTATCCCTAACCTGAATTTCTTGGAAGTAACTTTGCTGCTGTGAAAATGTAACATTAACCTTAGAGTCAAGGCTGGGGACTCCTCCAAAGAATGCTGAGGCAGCCTAAGCAGCAGGAATTCTTTCTCTCTCCCCTGGGGCTACTTCGATATTCTTTCATAGAGCAGGTGTCAAAGGATCAAAATGACCTCTGCTGCTTGACTTGAGAATGGTTCCCTCATTTCTAACTCCTTTATTTCTGAATTTCTTACCACCTCATTTAAGACCCCTCCTTCCCTCTCACGAAGAGCAAACTCTGCAGTCGGTCAGTTAGAGACCTGTGGAAACTCACAGAGCAGCGGTGTCCACACAGGCCGTGAAGCATGCCGTGCGCTCCTGGCGTTACTCCTGGCGGTTATGTTCTGCCGTGTTAGGAGCAGTGTGTTTGAGGGTGCCCAGTGGTGCCCCTTCTAGGAGATACTCAGGGTCAGTTCCTGCAAGCCTCGGCCAGGACGTTTTGTCAGCCAACTAGTGTATGCTCATATTTTATGCGAGTTTCCGTTAAAGCCTCTGTTTAGTACGCATCGTTGACTCGTTAACATTAACCTTTGGGCAGCAGCACTGTGCCCCATGCCCTAATGTAACTTAGCTTCATGTAACTCACTATTTCCCCGCAAGGCATGTCACAGCCCCACACTTTCGGACATTGGCGAGGACTCTGGTTTGGGTCCCACTTATTTATGGTATGAATCCAAGGCAGCCTTGCTGTATTCGACCTCAGCTGGGAACATGTGTGGCAGGCAATTCAAATATTTATTATGTATCACTCTGCACATGACCACAAATGACTGCAGAAGAGCTTTGAGTATTGATTTTGGGGGCTATACATACATTGTACAAATAAGTGAATTTGTAGATATTGAGCCCACAAATAACAAAAGCTCAAGGGTATTGTATTGCCGTCTTAATCTTTTTGTGCTGCTATAACAAAATCCCTTAGAGTGGGTGATTTATAAGGCTAGAAATTGATTTCTCAGCACTTTGCATCCTGGGAAGTCCACCCAGGGGCTGGCAGGTTCAGGGTCTGGAGAGGGCTGCTCCATCTGTGGTGTTCGGGGACTCAAAAGGATCAGGGATGTAGTGGTGAGAAATGATCCTGCCTCCTTTGGCAAGGACACTGGATTGAGCACATGTGAGACACTGGGGCAGGGCTGGGTTATGATCGGGGCTCATGGATGTTGGTCTGAGAAAAGATGCTATTGGTCAGCTCTGCTGGCAAACAGTGCATTACAGTCTCCCTGCTGCTCTGGCCCTGTTTGTCTTCAGGGCCAGCCCACCTGCGCTTGCCCCTTGCCCGGATTCCTGCAGACTGGGGTGGGGAGGGAAGCAGGAAATAGGTGGGAACCAGATAAAGGTCCCTCAAGCCTCTTTGGTTACTAACGCTCATTAGCAGTGTTCTTGGTGCCCACTGAACATGTACCTTTGGCTCAGACTGGAGAAGAGGCACTGAAGAGCCAGCATATTTAATGTACCAGAGTTCTGAGCCTTGTACTTACAAAAATCTGAATTTTAGCTGGATGTGTGGTGTGCACCTATAGTCCTATGTGGGAGGCTGGGACAGGAATATTGCTTGAGCCAAAGAGTTTGAGGTCAGCTTGGGTCACGTAGTAAGAGCCAGACTAAAAAAAAAAATCTAAATTTGAACTAAATCGAGGTTTTAATTTATTTCTATAGAAGGGTTAGGGCAGCCTATTCAATAGTCCTGTGGGATAAAGATTAGCTTGTAGGTCTGGTGATCATAAATTCTGAGGACTCCAATAGAAGCCTGTCCAGTGCTTGCTGGAAACGCCTCACCTTCCTCTCTGTTGTTCTTAGCACAAAACATCCTGTGCCGATAGCCCCATTTCCATGGGGCCTCATTTCTTTCTAGGAGAACTGAGGCTGGAGGGGGGAATCCATAGCCTGCTTTTGCTGATAATCTTTCCTGATTCCTCAAAGGAGGTGTAAGTTTGGATCAACGGGGGTTGCTTCACTTATGTGACAATCTTTCTTTCTTTTTCTTTCCTTCTGGAGCACTATCTGAGCCAAAGGTCACTTTAAGACACACTTTTGAAAAGAGCAGTTGTTTTGAAAAGCAGACTTGTAGCTAAAAGCCTGCAGCCTCTTTAGTCTTTTGGTCTTTGATGATCAAATGACCTGACAGGCAGGTGGTGTGCGTGACTCGCTGTGTGGCTTTGATCTGCTCTTAGTGTGCCGCCTTCCTCTGATTGCACACGCATGGAGAGGCTTGACTGCTATTTGGTGGAGTGGTTTCATGCCGCTCTGCCATTTTCCTTTTATACACAATTAGAGAATGAGAGAGGAAAGGCACTGTCTTACCGAAAGGTTGTTGTGTTTCAAGGAGCAGGGTGAAAGGCTTATCTTTGGGGCTCCCTGCATTTCCCCTCGTCCTTCTCCTCATCCCAGCACAGAGACATCTTCTTAGGAGTCCTTGCCCCCCCCCCCCCCAGGAGAACCACAAGCTAAGCGAGCCCAAATCACTCACCGGTCTCTACCGCTGAAGGTGCTGTGAGCTACATTTCTACCTTTCTTGCCTCTTGGTGTCTCCTTTTCATCATCTGTAGCCACACAGTTGGCACAGTAACAGTGACAGGAACCACTTCAGTGGTGTGTTCAAATTATTTCACGAGAGAATATCTACCAAGGGCTCATCCGGAGTGAGTGAAGGAACCAAAATATCCCCCTCCACATGTGAAGGGCTGCTGAGCTGAGGACAGTAGAAAGGCAGAGTGATCTCTGCCTTCTCTGCTGTCCAGAGATTCAGAGGCAGAAAGACTTCTCGGCCTCCTCCTGCTGAAAGACAGGCTGTCGATTTCCCTCTGCAACGCTTCCGTGTCACCTAAGCGTCAGTGCCAGAGCGTCTGCACGCAGGGTTTCTTCCCGTGTATGTCCCCTCTCGCTGGCCTCCGGCCTCTGAAGTCTGAGACTGCTTTTCCTTTGTCTTGTTCCTTCGCTAAAATTTATTGCTCCTTGTTGAAGAGCTCACGTGAATTACACCATTGCTTTTCTCCTATGCAATGCCATCACATGCTTAATAAACTCACCCATTTTGCTCTTGATAATCTTCCATTGAAAGACTCTGTCCCAGTGATGAGTTTACAAGAGTTGAGGAAAATGATACTTTCTCTCTTCCATTTGCTACCTTTAAGTATTAGTCGCTCATGTTAGCGACAAGAGTTACGCATCCCGAGGGTGTTCTAGTTTTCAAAGTGGTCTGCTGTGGAGATGTGCCTTCATCTCTGCTGCTGACCCTTCAGCCGACGTGATGTCAGAGACCAGCTTGAGTTCAATGGTGGGACAATACCCCCGAGGTCTTTTCCATCACTCTTGGCAATTGTTACACACCAGGCCTGGGGAGTGATGTGGTCACAGAGGGAAAGAGGCAGAAAAATTACGGAGATATAAATTTCAGGTTAGTTTATTCCCTAGCATTTGCATGCATCTCAATCACCTGGGGGACTCTTTTTAAAAATAAAAATGGCACAGACTCCCAACCACAGAGCCTGTCCCAGGCTGCTCGGGCCCCAGCTGGACCCCAGGATTGCTGAATTGCGTGCTGCCCATTGACTCTAGTGCACTTGGGCAATCTGTCCTGCTTATGGGTATTTGGTTCTGGTCCTAGGAGAACTATTTCACAGCTCAGCGCACTTGGAGGACTGATAGCAGAGCGGAGCACAGCCCATCTGTAACCACAGCAGCTAGAAGGCTGCTTGGCCCCCTTTGCTCATTTTGGTCAGTATTTATGACCTGTATGTGTGTCTGCTCTACGTTCTCATTTGTTGTAATTGGCTGTAACGTGTTACTCACTCCTTGTCAGCAATGAGTTAAACATTTTACTATGAGTTCATTTTATGAATGTGAGGATCTTTTTGCTGCTATAACTTTTAATAATGTTCTGGAGCCCCAGCTCAGTGTCAGCACTTCTTGTGAACCCCCAGAACAAGCCTACTTGCATCTGTCTTTTGATTACTCAGTAGAAAATGTAGGCAAGAGTTCCACTGCTCATCAGCAGCACAAATTCCAAGCCGTCAGGTGCCAACGTCAACCACTGTCCCACTCAAGATGCAGCTGTAATTACCCAGAGAGCAGGAAGGAGAGGACCAGGACTCGGTCATAATCAGGCTGCTCCAGTAAACCTAGGTTCACAAGTGACGGAGTCTATGTGACCGGACCTGCATTCAACTCCAAAATATGTGTGATTTTTATGAGACTGAGGAACTGCGGCTCATAGTTGGGTTCTGAGCTTCACTAATCTTGTTTTCTTGAGAAGCCAGGCCCATAGCTTCCTCCCACAACTCCCTGCCACATGGGCAGGTGGAGTCCTTAAGGCCAAGCTTCCCACTTTCTTGGCTCAGACATCCATTGCGTGTGGGCTTGGAGCCCATGATCTTGGTGAACTTTTGGCCTGAGTCTTTTTTCGTGTGGACATTGACCCTCGCTCACAAGTGGCAGCAGCAGTGAGAGTTCATGTCCTGCCTCCATGACCTGGAGCACGTGGACATGCAGTGAGCACCCCCACCATGACTAAGGACCAGCCTGGCCAAGGGAAAAGCAGCAGAGACCCCTTGCTCTGATGAATGAAAGCTCTGTGAGGTCATGTGACTGGTGGCTTGGGCCTGAGGCAGCACGATGGGGAGAAGGTGGAATCTGTAGGAGGCGGGCATCTCAGGTAACTGGTGGTGCACCAGGAGAGAGGCTTGTGGGATGCTGGCCTCTGCTGACTGGCTGAAGATACAGCCATAGGCTCTGCCACACATTCCTGCAGGCTCCAGGCAGTGCCTGGCCAGAATTGAGTGATGCAGATGCCAGGCCTTTGGACCTACATGAGTTTGAGCTAAGGAAACATTCTCTCTGTAAATTCAGTGCCTCACATTTATCATTATTGTAATGCAGAACTTACTCATATGCGCCTAGACTGGGTCTTAACCCCAGGTAAGTAAGGTCTGGCATAAATCACCACCACAACACCAGAAGGCAGGAGGACTGACTTCTCTCAACAAGACGTTTTCAAAGAGGGTGTGAGAGTGGAAACCTGAGGGCTGGGTGACTGGATGGCTTGCCTGGCTGGCTGTGACATGTCCACTTCTTGGTGCGAGGACTTCTCGTTCAGAGAAGATGTTTGGAACAGTTCACCTCGATGCATAGAGCATCCAGGAATCATGGAAAAGAAGGGAGCAAACCAGGCTCAGAGAAAATAAGGGAGAAAATCAAGAAGAATCCAGGGACACACTGAACTGCCTTTGCACTGGGAAGGTTAACTCATGCTCTAGTGGGATCGTGTGGTGTTGACGTCCTTGCTGTTCTAGTCGCACAGCCCATCAAGCAGACAGGAGACGTGCAAGTCAGCAGCTGTGTTCTTGGGCAGCGCTGGGGGGCACAGGCCCCTTGTAGCCGCTCTGTCTAGGTGGGCAGTGCGTGTCTCAGGTGTCGAAAGGTAAAGTCACCTGGGAGTGGGTAGCGCTGTTTCTGCAAGCCCGTGAGCAGCTCTCCACAGTGCAGGCCCAGTGGCCTCAGCATTCGCAGGCACAGATATTCTCCAACCCACAGGTGTACAGGACTTCTCAGAGCAAAGCACCGAGTAGGCCCCATGGGGCAAAGGGACTGGAGGTCTAAGATCGGAGACGTGTGATGGCTGGAAGAGGTAACTCAGGAATTTTGGAAGCCATGGGAGGGGCAGCATTGGCCACACAGAGCCGAGAGGTATCCCTGGCCTTAGCCTGAATTCCAGGAGGACGGGCGGCCACGTCTTCATTCAGCCCGGGGGTGAGCCGGGCTGTTCAGCAATTCTGTCCCGTGGGAATGTGTCGATGTTAGCCCCTGAGAGCCCCAAGCAGATCTGAATTCCAGCCTGCTCCAGAGCCAGAGGAGAGTGACCTGCATCCCGGGCATGCTGTGCTGCCTCCTTGTCACTGGCTGCTGAAAAAAGAGGGGTTTGCATGCTCATCTCCACCCGGAACTTGGGGAGTGCACAGGGTAAACATGTGCAAGGGCCCCGGCACTGCTGCAGTTTCATTTAGTGCTTGCTGAGTGCACAGCAGGCTCAATGTTACTGTCAGAAGCTCCTTCAGCAAATAATGCCAACATGCTCCTTTGATGGATGGGGCTGGGATGGGCTCATCGCCTCCATTAGCCGCTGGGGGGCAGCTTTGTGCACCTGCTGCAGGCTGCCTGTCCAGAACCATGCAGACTTCTCATAGTCCGAGTCCCCAGAACATTCTACAGTCAAGAGCAGAGTACGTTCATGCTTGTGAAGGTGAGCAGCTTTTACAAGGGGCTCTGTTACAGAAAATGCACCAAACATGGGAAGAAAGGGCACCAAGGAGGTTTAGAAGGCAGATTATTACACCAGTGGGCCTGACTGGGATCTCTCCTAGAGTCAGAGTCCTGCCTGGTAGAGTCCCAGGGCTTTTATGGGGAGAGCAAGCAGGGAGGTACAAAGGTAGATTTGGCACAGTATGATTGGAGGGTTGGGTGACACCACAAGTTGCTAAGGAGGTTAAACATTTTAGGTTACATTGTAAGGCCATCAGCTGTGCATAGCATGGGTTATACAGAGGAAGAAATGTCCTGTCACATTTTGAGTTATGAGATAGCTTGGACCCTGGAATTAAATCAAGGAAGCAAGAGAATTTGGGAGTAAAGACTTTATTCCAGGCCTGGTGACCCAGTCTCATCAGGATCGATCCGACACTGAGCATTGAACAGTCTACAAGTGGCATATTTAAAGCTCAAAACCACAAACCCCAAATCACAGGGAATGTTCCCTCCCCTATCTTAAAGAACACCTAGTGTTTTTTGGTGCTTTCTGTTAGCCTTGGCCAATTTTAAAAATAGCATGTTTTGAAATAGGGTTGCACAGTTTTGAGGTCAGCTTGCCCCATATCATTGGGGTAATCATTTTTTACACAAACGATGTGGGAACAGGAATTTACTACATATCTCTGGGAACACAGATGTTTAAAATAGCAACTTATTTAGTGAGACACACTACAGAACAGACATAGTGATGCTTTGGTTAGTTTAGGATATAACAAGTTACATTGCAAGGCCATCAGTTACACAAAAGCAGTAAAGATGGGTTACACAAAGGAACGTTTCAAGTCGCATTCTAAGGCCATCTGTTAGACGAGCTTACATAAAGGAAGGAATGTTCTGTCATCGGGCTTTCCAGACCCATACATGTCTGCCTGGTCTCGGCAGGCATCCTTTGCAAGCTTCATTTAAATTTTTAATTTTCCTTTCAGATTGATATATTATGCTATTTCATCTTTACAAGAGTTCTTTGCTGTATGTGGAGTAAGGATATATAACAGAGATGAATTTTGCAGTGCAGTACATTGAAGGGAAATAACAATTACTGTTATTGACCAGATACCAGGTATTGAGAAGATGGTACCTAGAACAGTGGAAGCACATTGTGTGGATTATTCTTATTCACACACTGGATCAGAACAGCGAGTAGGATTTTCCTGGCTCTCGCTGCACTGTGTGAGGATAACCGGGGAGGGTCTGAGCCTCCCGCATCTTTGAGCAGGGTGGCTGCCCTGGTATGGTGCTGAGAACGGGGTCCCTGGGCGGTGAGGTTTCCACAAGCCTGACCCCATGGGAGCCCGGATGCTCATGTCACCTCCCAGGAGTCTCTCACTTGTCGTGTTACTGCCGTGAGTCCCAGGGACTAGGAGTGCCCATCAGTGATCTCTGCATGGGATTTGTAATCTACAGAACACTGGGTAAGAGGCCTGTGAGGCCTGGGGGGAGTTTCACCACCTCCTGTCTCTGCATCACTGTGAGCACAGGCTGGGGAGGTCTCCCACATCTCTAGGTTCCAGGTTCAGACCTGAGCCCCAGACTAAAGAAAAGGCCATCAGCAAGGGCACATGCAAATTAGATCTCCACAGAGGATTGAACTCAGGACCTCACTGTTGCCAAGTAGGTGCTGTGCTGCTGAGCTATGTCCCCACCCCTCTTTTTGTACCTTTATGAAATTATTTTCTCCAAGTTTTAATTTTCATAAGGATATACTTTTGTGAGAAAAGCATTAGCTTGCCTTAGAAGATAAGAAATAAAAAGCAGTAGGATGATGTGACAGAACTAACAGCAAATATATTGTGATCATTTAACTTCAGCAAATATGAATGAACTAAGAATTGACGAAACAGACAAATTTTCAGCTTGATTAATGTAGTAAAATCCAAGTGTGTGTATGTGTTTGGTGAAGGAGGGAGGGAGAGAAAGACAGAGAGAGACAGAGAGATTAAAATATACTAGGACAAATGAAAATAAAATTTGAATGTAACAAATTTGATATTAGACATGGTAGAATTTAGGCCAAAATGCTCCAAAACAGAAAAAAGTGCGAGGTCACTCTTGCCAAGAGCTGTGATTGAGCACGGGCTGGTCCTGCTGACATTTCAGGGACCCCTACTCCTGTGACTATGCAGGGTTCCCACAAAGGATCCTTGCAATTGGAGACCCAGGCCCTGGCTTAGCAAGGGGCGGGATAATTCTTAAAAATGTGCTGTTTCCCCTAAAATGTGACAAACCAGTAGTTTAGCCAGCCAGTGACTGTAATGTCCTAAACGTACTGGTTAGATCATCTGAAAAGGGGACTCTGCTATTTTTTTCATCGGGTGGAAGTGACTCCTGGGAGAGGAAACATATACAGCTCTCTCTGCAGTGAAAGTGCCATTCCCATCTCCGGTGCTCGGTCGAGTTGCTGGGAAGCCCCCTCCCCCAGTGCTCCAGAGCTGCCGAGGCTCATCTCAGAGTTATTTCTAAGGGACAGGATGGCGCTGGGCAACTAGATATAAACATTCTGTGAAACAGCAATGTAAAAAGCCGCAAGGCCAGGAGGGGGAGCATATGAGGTGTGTGTGTGTGTGTGTGTGTGTGTGTGCATGCATCTGTGCAGGGTGTAGGCTTGTGCATGATGTGCAGTGTGTGTGTAGCACGTGCAGGTGTGCATTTATGTACACGCGTGTGTACTGTACTTGTGTGTACTGCATGTATGTATTTATGTACACATGTGTGTGGTGCACACACCCATGCATATGCACGTTTGTGGTAGCCTCCATTCCCATTTAAATCCTAGGGAATTTCTAGAGCAGCCACTTCTGCTCCCTCCAGACACTGGGATGGAAACGAATGCAAAGCCGTCCCTTTGAAGGAAGCTGGGGTGACCCACAGGTCACGTAAACACTTGACATCTGCAGGTGCTGCTCAGCGGTCAGCTCTGGGGACCCGCTGTGTGTCCTGTGTGAGACCTGCCGTTCTGTGAGTGAGGCTCACTATGCATAGTCCTCTTCCTATTAAAGGGTCATAAATGCACCTACATCGTAAGGGCCCAGCTGTGCCATAATTTTTCTGTAACTCAGGGTGACTAAATTTGGAGCAGAAATCCACATTAGCCAATTCATCTTTGTCTGTATTTTCCAGAAGATAAAGCTTGTTCTGGAAACGGCCTTGATTCATTTAGCCAGACCAAGGCTATACAATTACTTTCCGGGTCTGAACACTTTGTGTAACCTCCTAAGGTGCCCGTGGGTCCTTTTGTGCATGTGCCGTGGAGCACGGGGCACACCTGTCTGCTGTGGCATTGATGAAGGCTGCACTGAGGAGCCTCTGGGCATCACATGCAGGGCCAGAACACAGGATCACAGGATCTCCTGTGCAGGGATCACAGGGAGGAACCGGGCCGAGGCCTCAGCAGAACACTGGTGCCGCAGCAGCGCTGTGAGCAGGAGCCGCGCCAGGCTCTGGGCAGAGAGCAGCGCTGCTCTCCACGGAACAAGTCCACAGTTGGGATTCGCAGGCCACGCTAGCCCCACACATATCCAAGCTCTGCTGCGTCCATCTGCAAACATCTCATAGACCCAAGTGAGCTACAAGGCCAAATAATGGGGCTGGGGTGGGGGAACAAAGCAAGGACATGGGCGATGAAGGACGGCTCAGTCCATCGGTCTGCTATCGTGACTGTCACAGACCAGGCACTCGCCAACACCAGAGCGCTCCTCACAGTCTGGAGGGTGCAGCCAGGGAGCAGGGTGCTGGTGAGGGTTCTTCCAGCTTCGCAATGGAGAGGCCGAGGCTTCAAAGTGCCAAGAAGGAAAGAGACAGTGCAGCTAGAATTTAAATAGAACCCCGAACTTTTAGCAAGTAACTGCGCAGTTCTGAAGCTGTGTATCGCCAACACCACCGCCACCACCACCATCTATTTGCCATTAGAAAGATGGGAAAACTGAGATAGAAACCAGCTTTAATTATAGGATTTAATTCTATGATTCCAGTCACATTTTTACAAGTAGGGATAGCTCTTTGAAATCCCTTGATTGGCAAAGGCACTAAGAGGGAAGGAAGGCTGATGCCAGGTAGTATCCAGAGTCTTCCATAGCGAAAGTGCCCTTCACCTGTGTGGGTGACACTGGGAGAGGTCGGCTCCTTCTGCCTTGGGTTAGCAGCAGGTGTTCCCCCAGGAGACCTCCTGCTGGGATGCGGGCTGTCCTAAAGGGTAAGAAGGGGTGTGTGTACCTGTGTGCCAGAGTGCAGGTGTGTGTGCGGCCATGAGCTTGTGTGCATGTGCTTTTTTCACTTTAGTAGTTGTTTGGATCTCACTTTCTGACTTCCAGCATGAGCCCTCTCCCTCCTGTTATGTTCCCTTCCTGCCCCAGGCCTGATCTCGAGGTATAAGACACCGTCTGCGATTACAATGTCAGCTCACATAGAACTGCAGACGGCTACAGTCCCGGCTGCACCCAGGAATGAACAACAAACCGAGGCCTCTGTGGTAATCGGTGCGATCGGGACATGGGCTGCTGGCCCCCCTGGCTTTTGCCCCCCACTCTGCAGCTCAGGGAGGGTTGGAGAAGGCTGACCAAAGAGACCACGCTGCGAGCTGGCCCAGCATCCTCATGCTAGTGGCCTGTGATCCGGGCAGGCCAAGAGCCTCCCTTCCCCTCACCGTGGGCTCGCGAGCTCATTTCCCTGCTTGCTTTTGAGACTCTGCCAAGCATGAGCACTGGTGGCTGCCTCCTTTGTTCCAGCGAGCTTGGAATAAATAGCTCTGCTGTTCTCATTTGGACGGTCTTTGTTTACTTCCGCATGGAGAGCTTCCCTTCCAACAGCAAGGCACAGGGGAACCGAGGACAGGCAGAGCCAGCCTGCTGTCTCTCTCTGGATTTCTCTTGTGGTTTTGGTTGGAGAGTCTGGTGCCAGGGCACTTGGCTACTAACAACTTGTAGAAAACAATTTGTCTAATGAATGCACAGTCCCACTCCTTGGTTAGACAATCATTGCTAATTCTGATGCAACGTGAACCAAACTTTCCATCTGCCTCTCTGCTCTTTACTGATGTATTAGAATGTACTTTATTGTGTCCTTTCTGAGTAATGTCAGGCAAGTATGTAAGATGATATTTCTAACATCAAGAGCATAAAATATTCTACTCCCAACAACTGCCAAAGACTCCCAGAACAGCTGGACAGCTGTGGAGGGGAGGGGCTGAGGTTCCCTGTCTGTGGGGCCAGAGATGCCCAGACCTAAGCTCAGGCCTTGCAGTTCCCAGGAGTGGGGCTGCCACTTCCCATTTCGTGGTCTCTGCAGTCCTTCCTTGACTGCGAATGTGCTTGGAATGTGTGTCTCCTCCGTGTGCTGCTGGTGAGGATTAACTGAATGTGGGGTTGATGATGCACAAAAAACACAACCCAGTGATGGTACAAATTAAGGGCTCTTCTTCTTCTTACCATTGCCATAGTATGAGCAGCAGGTGATGGGAACAAATGACTTGCTCATGGATTACATGCCCCGTCCTGCAATGAAATGGTACTCTTTGCCTTTTTTTGTTTTTATTTTCTTCATGATGTAATTTGGGGCTTTCTTTTTATGTGATCCCCGAAGGTCAGGATGGTGTACAATTTGCAAAGCTGAAAGTGATTTGAGGCACGCTGGGCAGCAACAGTTCACCCTGGAATGTGCGGAAGTTACCAGGGCTGGAGACACCCACGAGTTTTCACAGCACGCAGGTGAGGAAAAGCTCGTTAGGCCGAAGGCTTCTGTGTCAGCAGGGCAGCCCACGTCTCCTTTCCCGACAGTCACCTAACCCCCTGGTCCTCTCACAACAGGTGGAGGAGGAGAAAGGTGGCTGATACCAACGTGACTGTCTTCTGAACTAGAAGCACACTGATGGAACCTGCCGGTGCCCGTGGGTGCCTCGGGAGCCACTAAGTCTGGGTTTCGAAGCGGTGATGCTGGTTCTCGGTGGTGCCTAGCCGCTGTGTGAGTAGCATCAGTGATTAATTGGTGGAGTCAGAAAAGCTAATGAAATAATATTCTGAGACACAGAAGAGCTGCTCCGACAAGGAAGATAGGGCCGTGATCATTTCCTCAAGTGACCAGGGTTTGCGAGGATGCTGAGACCTAAATCCTGCTTAATGACTGCAGTTCGCCGGTCATTTGGAGAACTGTCACAGATGCGCCTTTCCTTTGGAACCACTGCCCTATCCGTATTTTTACTCTTTTCATTAATTCACTGTTGACAAGATGGAACTTTCACAGCAAAATTATCAGCCCATTCAGTTATTTTCTAAGACAGTGCCTCAGTGAAATTCTCGGCTAGGAAGTGTGAGCCAGGATGGTGAACGTATTCAAGTCCTCCAGCGGCCCTCCTTCCGCAGAGGACACCGGTGCCCTGCCCTGGCAAATCCTCCTTCTGAGGACAGAGATTTCATCAATGTCAAGAGCAGCGTCAGGGACCACACTCCACTTAGGTCAGATGGCAGCTGACGACACTGCAGAACGCGGGATCCCGGGCGCCCTCTGTCCCGCTGTACAGCGGCTGAGATGACGCTGCTGATGCAGACGGAACGCAGCCTCGAGCTGGTAACGACCTTTCACCAATGTCCAGCACGTGTATGCCCACAGTCCCGCGAAACTGTAACGAAGCCAAAACCTTCTGTCACTCAGGGACACTCTAGTCATTGTCACATTGTAGCACAATGCGTTATTCTTGTGTTGTGGCAATGCCTGTGTAAACAAACCCTCTGCAGCACCAGTCTTATAGAAGTGTGGCACGTGAATTACGGTTGGTACCTAATACCTGGCAATAATAACAAATGGTGCATGTGTTTGTTACACTGTAATAAATCATTATCATTACTGTAGAGTTTTTAATTTGTACTCCTACATAAAAAAGGTAACTGAAAAATAGGCCTAGCAGGTCCCTCGTGAGCCATTTCTGAGGAAGGCACGGCTGTCATAAGAGATGACGGCTCCTTGCACATTACTGTTCTGCAAAGCCTTCCAGGGGGCCGAGGACGCAGTGGAGCAGGACACAGTGACACTGGTGAGCCCAATCCCGGTCAGGATGAGGCTAATGTAGGGGTCTGGGTCTTGATTTTTTTTTTGTACTAGGAATGGAACTCACGATCTCGTGCTTGCCAGGTGGGTGCTTATGCCACTGAGCGAAATCCCTGGCCCTGTATCTTGATTATTAACAAAAAAGTTTAAAAATAAAAATAAAAAAAGCTTCCAGAATCAGGATATAAAGAAAATACTTATACAGCGGAACAGTATGTGTCTTAAGTGTTATTACAAAAGACTCAAACAGTTAAAAAATTTGAAACTTTATAACACAAAAAATTACAGTTAGTAAAATTATTATAACAACAATAATAATTTTTATTTTATTTTATTATTATTTGGCAGTACTAGCAATTGAACTCAGGGCCTTCACACTGAGCTGCATCCAAGCCCCTCTGTTTATTTCCATTTTAAGTCAAAGTCTCATTGAGCCTCTAAATTGCCAGCCTGGGCTCAAGTGTGCGATCTTCCTGCCTCACCTTCCCAGCGTGCTGGGACAACGGGTGTGTACCTCCATACCCGGAGGCATGTACCTCCATACCCAGCTGGATTAACTCATCATCAAAGGGAAATTTTAAACCCATTGAGCAGCCTAAGCCTGCAGCATTTCCAAGGCCCGCAGCAGTGCACAGCGATGCCCTAGCCGGTGGTGGCGAGCCTATGGCCCGGACGCCCCCAGGACTGTTATCCAAAGCTCTAAAGGGTCGCCGTCACTGCCCCGGGTCTTCACACTCACTCCCCACATCCTGCAAGGTACACTTCTGGGTTCCTCTGTGCTGCGTCCGTGCTGGGCCTTCTCTGTCCGGGTGCATGTGGACGGGCGTGTCCTTACCGTCTTGTCAGGGTTCTGCGGCCGGCTGTGCTGCACAGGGCTGCAGGCCGGGAGGGACGGCCAAGCATGCAGCTGCGCGGAGGGTGGACCACCCCCTCCAAGGGTGTGAAAGCATTAACCTGTGCCCTTTGACAGAGACGAGTCACCTCAGGACGCATTTCCCCAGGCTGCATCCCCAGGGCCCCATACCGTGACTGTAGTCAGGTTTCCTTCACCGCTTGCTGGAGGCTGGGTGCGCACCCCGAATGGTCACGGAGCTGCTCACCAAGACCAGGGGCGCGCCCACCGCGGCTTATCCTCTGCACCCTCGCCTGCCTTTGCTGATTGACCTGGGCCACACTGGATCATTACTCTAGACTCTCCCTCAGGTCCTGCAGAGATAGAAGTTGTGACAACTTTCAGGGACTCTGCCATCTCTGCTTCATCTCCTTTGGGAAAATCTGACTTTCCTTGAAGATGCTGGGGCCGCCACAGTGCCACACCCCTCCTGGGTCAGGCCAAGCAGTGGCTGTTTTCTATGGCCAGTGTGACCGGTTTAGCAGTGGGTGGGTGGGCAAGCCAGCCCAATCAGAGTCTTGAAAGTGTTTTTAAAATTGAAGGGAGAGAAAACAGGCTTTGTGTCTGGTAGCATCTTAACCAGGAGGCTGCTGGTTGCCACGGTGCTAGAGAAGTAAAGGAAGTGAAGATGCTCAATAGAGATAACGAGATAGAGTAGCCTGGTAGGTTTTGGGCCCATTTTCTTTTTACAGATGCATATTAGTGAAAAAGAATAATGGGACTGATTTTTATCTATTAGCAGTACATGCATATAACACGTTTTGACTAAGGGTGTTTACTCCGTGAGAATGAACTCTAACTGCAAAGTCTCTGTGTGCGATTCCCTTTGGCTTTGCTAATCTCAGCAATTAGGTCTTGAGCAATGCTTTATTGTGAGATTATTTAATCATTTAAGAACACATTCACTTAGATAAACACACACAATCTGAAAACTGGCTATCATAGTTTTGTTGAACACTGCGTTACGCTGACAAGGTGGCAGACTGTGCCAGGCGCTGGTAACTTGGTGATGAAGGAGGTTTGCAGAGAGCCTGGCTTTACCGAGTGTGCAGTCCAGTCCTGAAGCCAGCTGAGTCCTGCAGCCCACATGCGAGCCGTTGTTCGTGCCTGTGATGCACTGACCTCAGATGAAGCTTGGCGAGAGAGGAAAAGGGACGTGAACGTGGGTTTTAAAGGTGCTCTGACCTGGGGAAGAACGCAGCAGTGATTGGATTCTGTCATCTTTATTTTTATTACATCTTCAACCACCTTATGATTGCTCTATATAGAGATGTGACTTAGATTTCAATTAATAGTGACAATTATATGCTAAAATTTACAATTGTTTAATTTACATCACTATTCAGGGAGAAAATGCATAGTGGAAAATACAGCATTAAATCAGGCAGAATTCTAATGCAGTGGTCTAATGTAAGGAAAGTCTTCTTTTTTCTCCTCCCCTTCATGCTCCTCTTTTGCTTCTTCTTCTCCTCCTTCTCCTTCTCACCTCCATCCCTTCCCCTTCCTCTCCCACTCCTTCTTTCCTTTCTTCTTCCTCTCCCTTCCTCCTTGTCCCTCCTCTTCCTTTCCCCCCACCCTTCCCTCCCTTCTATTATTAAGGATTAAACTCAGGGCCACGCAGGGCCATAAACACTGAGCTACATATCTAGACCTGCTATTTCCACTTTAGTCTACTGTCTTCATTTTTGAGAAAGGAAAATTCATAATATCTCTCAAGTATTACTCAAGGGTAGACTCTTGGGGCAATAGAGGTGACACTGACCTCGCACGCCTTTAAATTTATATGCTCTTACCCACTAACTTTAGGCTTCAACTGTTTATCTTCAACTCATCTTAAATATGCAATTAGTCAACAATTTGTTGACAATTTAGTCAACAAATACTTTACTACCTTCAGCTGCGCACACCTCCTAAGTCGCCATCACCTTCCAATAATGCCATCAAATTATGAACCCATTAATGGATTAATCCACTGAGGAAATCACAGCCACCTTCCAAAAGTCCCACCTCTGAATACACAAGGTTTCAGGGAGGATTTTAGACTCAAATCATGGTATATATAATATATATTGTATATTTTGATGTCTACAGACAAACACGGATTTAGAGAGCTGTCTGATTGCTGGTGTTGGAAAGGGCAGTGCCTGCAGGGCGGGTGGGCACTCACAGAAGAGCTGATGCTGCAGCTCTTGGACCCAGGGTCTGCGGGGGCAGAGTTCTGTCCACAGAAGTCTTTAGTCTGTTCTTCCTCAGGGTCTTCGGCTGGCTGGGTAGGGCTCACCCGCATCATGCAGATGAATCTACTTTACTCAGAGTCTCCCCATTTAAATGTTACTCCCATTTTAAAAATGCCTTTGCAATCAGACCTGGGCTGGTGTTGGCCCAGATACCTGGTTCTGTGGCCTTGCCAAGTTGACACATCAGATTACTCACTAGAACATCCACATCCCTGGCATAATGCGTGGAAACCCAGTCAGGCTCCAGAACCAAGCGTTCTGAGCTGGTGCTACTGATTCATTTCTCCATGGCCATAAGTCGTTCTCAGTTAGAGACCAAGGCAATAGTGAAGAAGCCTTAGATGTGCCACATAGTGAAAACGAGAAGGTTAGCCACTGCCACGAAACGCAACAAGCTTTGAGAAACGTTTTGAACTCTTCTGTTCTGTGAAATACAGGGTGTATTTTGTACCTAGAGGGAAATGAAATAACAGAGTTATATGTATAGACTTAGAAGTAAGACACACTTGGATTTAAACATTGTTATATCTTATTTGGATTGCTTAATCTTTTAAGATTTAACCTTTTTTTTTTTTTCTAAAAGAGTATTTCAGATATTATGTTATATCAGGTATACCCACCCTACAGGATATTTTAAAGCCTTTTTGTTTTGAAATCATTCTAGATTCAACACAAATTGTAAAGAAAGTATTAAGAATTTTGTCATGCCTTCTACAAAGCTTCCTTTAATGCTAGCATGTTAGATAATCATGAATATTTATCAAAGCTAAAAGATTAACATTGGTGCAATACTATTAACTAATTATTTGAATTTCACCAGTTCATCATCTAATGCCTTCTTTTGTGGTTTTTTTTTTTTTTTTTTTTTTTTTTTTTTTTTTTTTTTTTTTTTTTTGGTCTTTTTGAAACAGGTTTCAACTATGTAGTTCAGGCTGGTCTTGAGCTCACTTTGTAGCTCAGGTTAGTCTCAAACTCGAAACAACCCTGCTGCCTCAGCCTCCCAAGTGCTGGGATTACAGATGTGAGCCACCATGCCTGGCTTTGTGGTTTTATATTACGATAATGTCTTAATGTAATGTACAATGATCTAGGAATAATTTCTTTCTTTTCTATTTACTAGAAAAGATTATGTAAAACTAGCATGATTGCTTCCTTAAATATTTGTTAGAATTCACCAGTGAATTCACCGAGACTCCTTTATGTAAGTTTTACTGTTGTTACTATATTGTCTGTGTTTTTGTTTTGTTTTACTTACTACAAAGCCTATTTCTATTTACTCTTCAGAGCGCTGTGTCCCCTGTTATGTCTCTGTGGTTTGGGAATCAGGTTCTTCAAAAGAAGAATTAGCAACAACAGCATCAGTAATCACAACATGAATATAATTAGTCATCTGCTCAGTACACGGAATACAGAGGACCTCTGTGTGGGAGAAGTTATGCACCTATGGCTATAGTTTGGATCTGCAATTGTTCCCAAAGGCTTGGGAGGTGAGGTTTACAGAGAGAATGCTAAACCTCTGCGATGTGATCTCAAAGGGATACTGGGGCCTTGACTCCTCCTGGTCGCTCTGCCTTTCCTTCCAGAAGCAAGCAGGCCTCCCAGTCCTGTGCTCCCTGCATGGTAACGTGATGTTCTGTGAAAGCAACAGGGCCAAGTGATCATGGCCTGGACCTTCAGAAGCCGTGAGCTGGAATAAACCTTTCATCCTTGTAAACTGGCTATCTGGTCACAGCAGTAGAAAGCTGATGACACAGCCACAGCGAAGAAGAGTTTGCTGGGTTTTAACGAATGCTGTGTTATGACTGAGGTGAACTGAGGATCTGGAGCTCCGTGGGATGCTGTGTGACCAGTGTGCCTCCTGGTCAGCTACGCCTCAGCAGATGCACCGTGATGAGGTAAGAAAGATGCTGTGATTATTTGATGGATGGGCATATCTTTCTAGGTTGAATAATGTGGTTCATGGGACTAAGGGCTTTCACCACGTAGCATGAGGTGCTCTGGAAGGTCACATGAGACATTTGTTTTTTCAGATACTCCCTGAAAAACAGTGATGACTGAGAAACCTGTAACAGCTCAGAGCGAAGCTGTGCCGTCCACACTGTAGCCAGGCACCTGTGAACAGCAGCTCGTCCAGACCTACAGCCTTCCGTCTTTACAGAAAAGACTTACTTGTTCTTTTGAATTCCCAGAATTCATGAATAAAATGAGTGTCCTAATATCTAGTCTGTTGCATTATTTTGCTCCCTATAACTGGCATTTTGAATTCTTCTTTGCTGAATTCTTCTTGAAAAGGTCCAGTTTTAAGCCTAAATAATTTAATTAGCATGTGTTTGGCCAGATATAAATCCACTAACTTACTCTGTAAGCTGCTGTGTTTCTGACACAGTCTCTAGCATTTGGGATTCCTCCTTCCTGTTAATTAGTTTCAACTTTGTCTAGGAGAAAAGCAAGAACTCAAGGTTCAGACAGAAAATAAGAGTGGGAGAAAAGATTAAGAAAATGATTACAACAATGTCAGTTTCAAGCAGCTGAAGTTTTCCATTTTATTGAAAATATGCGAGAGTATCTAGGCCTACCTCTGTTTTAGTCTACTTTTTATTAGTACACATTATTAATACAGAGTAGTGGGGCTTATGGTGGAAAAGTGGACACGGGTGTACCACCTGCTCATCTTAGTCCCTTTACTCTCCTCTTCCCACCTCTCTGACCCCCAGCCCCATCTTGAGAAGTCTACTTGCTGGTTTCCCGTCATCTTTCTAGGCTCTGGTGGGGATCCTATGACACATGCCACCACAGTGGAAGGAGCACCAGAGTGAGGACATGGGAGGCCCCGTGGTGAGAGAAGAAATGAGACAGGAGGACTCAGGCTCCTATAAGAAGCCCTCGTGGGACTAGGAGCATCTGAGCCCAGCATCTCTTTGCAAGGGTGCTTGTGACCAGTCACCTCCCACCATGCCTCAAGAAGTGACCGTGGGGACTCAGCTCCCAGCTCATAATTCCAGGAGGGTCACGTACAAACCTATTCAAACCATAGCAACCTCCAGTCTTCACTTGGTAATTTTCTCTACAGATTATTCCTGGACTGGCCCAAGTTCTTAGTTACAGAAGAAGAGGAAGGCCACAATCATACGTTTCAAAAATTTATGTTACAATTAATAGTTAGGCCTGCTTTGTACTCAGTAAGTTATAATAGTATAAGCTGTTTTCATCAGAAGTCTTTGAGACTGTCTAGGAGATATACTCTTTCACAAAGTCAAAAAGCAATAGTGTGGTCTCATCTAGGGGTTATGGAAACATGTGGAAAGGAAAAGTACTTTGCCCACTTTTCATAAGTGATTGGCTTATTACCTACTGTGGACACTAGGACAGCCCCCCGGGGTTGGTGAGAGGGCAGGAGGAGCAGAGCTCAGAGGAGGAGCAGAGCTCAGACCAGTGAGCTGTGCTTTCATCCCTCTTGTACAAGACCGGAGTGGGAGGAGGATGAGATCAGGCTACTGTAATTACGTAAACAAAGTTTAACTCAGCTGTGAGCATAAAAGTGTGTTACAACATCATGAGTGTAGTTTATTTAATTATCATTCCCATTGGAGTTAGATCAGCTCACCTCAGCAAAGGGTCATCAGCTCTACTCCGAGCCAAGTTTGGAAGATACAAAGATGAGTCACGTCCTGCCCCAGCCACCACAGAGATTTAGTTCAGCAGGTTAGAAGGAAAAGGAGGGTCATCGCTGGAATGAAAGGTCAGGCTGTCGCTGCTGCCCTTTAACAGTGTGCTGAAAATCACACTGATTCCCTTTGTTGATGCAAAAATCTAGAAATTCGCTTAGACAGAGGTGGCGACCGACTGTGTGTGTACGTGTGTGTGTGTGTGCACGCACACATGCAAGCATGTACTCCTGCTCACAGTTTTGAGTGGTTTAGATATAATTCCTTTTCCTTGATACAAGGAGTGAGTCATTTTAGAGAAAAAGGCAATAAAGGAGACTGTGGTCCTGTTACATAAAAATCAAAATTAGGGCAGCCTATGGGAGAGAACTCCAAATGGTTCTGAACAGATTCTGCTGCCAGGAAAGAGTTTGGGGAAATTCTTCAAGACGGGAGATGATTTGGCTGTATTTGTGGCCACAGAAGTATTTGAGGGTGCAGGGGTTGCAGGACAGGCCTAGTTTGACCAAAGAGTATCCGTGGTCCCGTGCTCCTCCGGACTTCGTGTCTTGGTGCGGTGGCCATACATTTGACACTAACTGTTTCCCTTGGGGGTTGAAGAGTGAAAACACACAGTCCTCTCCACAGGCGTGCTGTGCTCCGAGGTGTGGATCGGCGCTGACTGGCTGTGCAGCGCTGTGACGCTCGGCACGCTGTCTGCCCGGCCTGCAGGCCCGTCCTCAGCAGGCAGGCGTGTTGGCGAGGGGCGCCGGCAAGGGCAGCCGTGGGGTGACGTGAATCACCTCCTGCCTCCAGCTCAGCAGCGCGGCTTGGGCACCACTGGTCTAAGTACAGTGGGGCTGCCAGGGGAAACAGCATGCTGAGAAATTATGATGGACTTGGAGAGCTTTGGCTGGGTTTGCACCTCTCGTGGGCACACATAGACTCCCTGGTGGCGTGTGTGGCAGAGATCACTCTGGTCTCCATGAGCACTAGGAGATGCCAGGTGATCTGGAGGAGGAGGGATTGTCTCAATGAAGAGGGTTGCAAAGACCCTTCTCCTCCTCAGGAGACAGCACGGAATGCCCCATGCTGGGGAATATCGGTCTTCGGACCACATCTTGTTAAAGAGTTTCTGCATGTCAAAAGAGGTTTCCAGCAGAGTGAAAAGAAAACCCACAAATTGGGAAAAAATCTTCATGGACAGCTCCTCAGACAAAGGACTTCTGTCTAGAACTTATAAAGAATTAGAAAAAATCAGACCCTCGAAATTCAAAGACCCAATCCAAAAATGGGCATCTGAAATGAATACACAGTTCTCAGATGAAGAAATATGAATGGCAAATAAATACATGAAAAAAAGTTCATCATCATTAGTCATGAGAGAAATGCAAATTAAAACCACAATGAGATTCCATCTCACTCCAGAAAGAATGGCCAAGATAGAAAA